>CAMZMU010000074.1:44400150-44605058 GCA_947311845.1 Poa pratensis | reverse complement strand
CCACATCCATCCGGCAACTCATCGTGTCTGCCACGTCTCGCCATACCCGGTGTTATGCGAAGTAAGCTGCCGGCCATAGCCTTTATTTGCTCATGCAGTATGGATCCTTCCCATATGACACTTTCCATCCACCCAGTCCAGTTTCCCGTCAGAAACCCTAGTGTGAGGACTCATAGTTTTCTCCAGCGGTTTATGGTGGAACCTTCTATCCTCCCCACCAACTTGTGTGAGGACCCGGGTCTGGGGTAGGTCCTCCGACCATCCCCCTCATGCATAACGGAGTCATCTCCGTCGATGAGGTATCCCATCCTAAATAAGAGCAAACGACATGACTAAGCCTTTTCCCATATATGGTAAATGTGGTCGCACAGGTAGAATTGGTCGTCATAGTACTAGGACACTGTGCATTTTTCATAAACATCACCATTTTTCCACTTCTCCATTCCAACACTGACATCTCGGCATTTCATAAACTCCACAAGTAATTGCAAAGGAGTTTTGAATAAACACATTTGTTTTTCCCATCCTATATTTGATATACTATCTTATATTTCTACATAGGTGCAAAATAATTCCATACTTTTGAAATGGTTTTATAAATCTTGCTTTGAGAGTAAACCATGTTATGAAAGTAGATGCATATGTTTGTAGTTTTGCAAGCTCAGAGAATAGCTTGCCTTGCTCGGCAAAGTGACCTTGATCTTGTTCTTTTTCAACAAACTCCTCCTTCCTCGATATATCCGACAACGTTCTCGTCTAATTAATAAACAAACAATGCAAACGATCACTATATCTATACAAGTCAATCATCTCAACATAACCATCATTGTCAGCCCAGTAAGAACCAGGGTGTACTGGGCCAGGCCTCTATAACCCTCAACACTCGGCGAGTGAATCTCGCTAAGGACCAGGTCTGCAAGCCTGGGGAGCCCGCGGGGCAGAATCGCCTCGCGGAGGCCTGAGGAGGCAGCTAGGCCTGTGGAGCCTCTACTCCGCTGCCCCTCTCCAAGGAAGCTTTCCCTGAAGGGAAGTCAACGCAGAATCCTCCACAGGGCGTTCCCGCCCACGCGAGGGTTCCTTCACTGTAAAGCAAGCTCTGCGGAGCGCACATGGCTTCCGCAGCGGCCGCAGAGTGACCGCGCCTCTGCGCAGGGTGACGACGGAGCTACAGTCCCACTTTGGTGATAAAGGAGTCAACAAAGCAGGGGCAACGGCGCAGACCACCAAGCTTTCCTCTTTGGTGATAAGGGAGCAGGCCGGCGCTACGCGCCAAACGCGACGTCACCGTGGGGACCCCCCGCTCCTCTGCGGCAGCAGCTGGCCGTCCTGGATGGACGGCGGCCTCTCTGCTGCGGCCTCAGCTTTTGTGCCCATGGACCGCGCTCATGGACGCCCAAGCAGCGGTGCACCGTGCTCCCGACCGTTGTCGCCATGTGGTAGCCCTCCGCTGCACAAGGACAGGGAGGAGGCCCGGGGCGCTATAAAAGGAGCTGGTGCACCACCCTAAGAGGGGATCGAACACATTTTACTCCTAGTCTAGCTACTTGCGCGCAAGGGAGAAGAAGACAGTAGTTTCCCTCCCCTTGTACGCCATTGCCACAACTGTGCCCTCGGCAAGCACGCTGTACTGTAACCTCTACAAGCAGCAATACAGACAGGCAGGACGTAGCGGTTTTACCTCCACAAGAGGGCCGTGAACCTGGGTACGCGCCGTGTCTCTCTCTGCCGTGATGTCCCTCCTCAGGCACGACGAGCAGCGTCGCCGCGCCGGATGAGGGTTGATTGACGTCGTGTTCAGCCCCTTACACGAACTCTCTTCGCGAGTGTGACTGCCCCTGTTTCGTGGGAGTCATTCTCCGACAATTGGCGCGCCAGGTAGGGGGCTGAGGCGCGCATTCAACCTCCATCGACCTCAGCGCCATGGCGGACACTCGCGCTGCTCGCGCCAACCGGCGCGCGTCAGGCAGAGCTGAGACCGAGCCCGTCGTCCACACCACCAGGCCACGCGGCCGTCCGCGCACCAACCGCGCTTCGGGGCGCACTACTGCGGAGCCACGCGTGGAGCACCCCGAGGATGAGGACGACCGCTACGACGAAGACGTCGACCACGAGCACAGCGAGGACGCTGAGTCCTCGCATCCATCTCGGCGCCAAAGCGCGTCCACGCTTGGACGCCCGGCGCCCAGCCCAAACACTGCGCTGCTCATGGCAGCAGAGCTCTTCCGCTACCGCCCCACCGCCGAGGCGCACGACAACTGGCTTGGCCGTCTCCAGCACCTCGTCGACATCGCGGCTGCGCCGCGCGCGGTTCCAGCACCTTCGCGCTCCCTGGTGCACCACAACTCCGGGCGCGCAGGCACCGCCGCGCATGGAGCGCCTCCGCCTCCGCCTCCGCCAGGACCACCTCCGGCTGCGGCAAACAAAGCCGCCTCTCACGCGTCCTCGCCGCATGATTGTCAAATCGTGCAGCGGACGCCGCCGGACGCGCGGGTGGAGATGGAGCGCCAGCGGGACCTCCAGAAGCGCATCGTCGAGGAAATTGGCCAGGCCGGGCGCCAAAACCGCAGAGCTCTCCAGGGCGGTGTGGCCACGTACGCCACAGGCTGCACGGCCTTCACCCGCAACCTGCGCCGCGTCGTCTGGCCGCAGAAGTTCAGGCCAGACCTCCCCAAGGGCTACGATGGCACGAACAACCCCATCGAGTTCCTGCAGCTCTACACCACCTCCATCCAAGGCTGCGGGAGGGACGACAAGGTCATGGCGAACTGGTTCTCGCACGCCCTCAGGGACTCTGCCCTGTCGTGGCTCCTGAACCTCCCTGAGGACTCCATCGACTCCTGGGAGGACCTCTGCAAGCAGTTCGTTGCGAACTTCAAGGGCACGTACGAGCGCGCCCTCACCTACAACGACCTGCGCGCCGTACGCCAGAAGTCTGGCGAGACTCTCCGCAAGTACATCCAGCGCTTCAGCCAAGTCCGCAACAAAATCCCCAACATCCCTGACTCGCACGTCATTGCTGCCTTCAGAGAGGGCGTCACCAACCGCAGGATGCTTGAGAAGCTCGGCATTCACGATACCCTCTCCTCTGTCGTGAAGCTCTTCGACATCGCAGACAAGTGTGCCAAGGCTGAAGAGGGTCTCCTCTTCACCAAGGTGGCCTCTGCAGACGACCCCAGAGGGATCCAAGGCCCACAAGAAGCGTGACGAGACCAAGCGCAAGCCTACTGCTGTGCTGGCTGCTGAGCCCGGCGCTAAGCACGCTCGAGAGGACTCTGCAGAGGATGGGAGAAGAAGATGGACAACCGTCCCTTCTGCATCTACCACAACAGGCGCGGCCACGCGACAGAGAACTGCTACGACCTCAAGCAGCTGAGCAAGAAGCGCGAGCAGGAAGAAGGCAGCGGTGGTCGCGGCAGAGGCCGTAACTACCGCAAGGGCGGACGCAAAGGTGGCTACCAGAAGCCTCAAGGGACTCAGGCCAACGCCGCTGAGAAGAACAACAACCTCCCTGACGAGGAGCCTGGGGGCTACCAGGCCCCTAGAGGCGCCATGGCGTGCATCCTCGGCGGGGCTCAGGCGCCCAAGTCCAACAATCAGTTCAAGCAGTTCGCCCGCGAGCTCAACGCAGCGCTGCCTGGGGTGGAGACATCGCGTCCCCTCAAGTGGTCTCAGTACACCATCGCCTTCGACGCCAAGGACCACCCCAAGTCGACCAAGACTGTAGGCACCCTCCCGCTGGTGTGCACCCCCACCATCAACAATATCGCCGTCGGCAAAACGCTCATTGATGGGGGTGCAGGCCTGAACGTCATCTCTGTCGAGACCTTTGAGACGCTTCAAGTGCCCTACGAGTGGCTTATGCCCTCCAGGCCCTTCACAGGGGTCACCAGCGGCTCAATCTCGCCTCTGGGGCAAGTGAGGCTTGCAGTCACCTTTGGCACGCAGCAAAACTATCGCACCGAGCTCATCGACTTCGACGTCGCGCACATTGGCCTGCCCTACAACGCCATCCTCGGCTACCCCGCCCTCGCGAAGTTCATGGCCGTCACGCATCACGCCTACAACATGGTCAAGATCCCTGGCAGCGGCGGCACCATCACCATCCATGGTCACGTACAGGACGCTACACGCGCTGTCGAGCTCGCCTACAAAGCGCTGCCATGGCGTTCCCTGCTGACGAAGACCTGGAGCCCCTCGCGAGGCCCAAGAAGAAGAAGCAGCTGTTCTCTCAGGAGCAGGCCGCTACAAAGAAGGTGTCGCTGAGCACCAGCGATTCGGGGGCTGAGGGCTCGGGGGCTAGCGTCACCATAGGCGCTGGCTTGCCTCCCAAATAGGAAAGCGCGCTCGTCGCCTTCCTTCGGGCAAATTCTGACATGTTCGCATGGACTCCGTCAGAAATGTCCGGCGTACCAAGGGAGGTGATCGAGCACCACTTAGCTGTGTGTCCAACGCACGCCCCGTCAAGCAGAAGCACGGAAACAAGCCCCTGAGAAGCAAGCCTTCATCATCAAAGAAGTAGAAAAGCTAAAAGCAGCAGACATTATTCGAGAAGTTGCCCACCCCACCTGGGTCTCTAATGGCGTGGTTGTCCCAAAACCCAATGGGGGAGGCCGGCTCTGCATCGATTACACTGATGTAAATAAAGCCTGCCCCAAGGACCCATACCCCATGCCAAGGATTGATCAGATCGTGGACTCCACAGCCGGCTGTGATCTCCTCTGTTTTCTGGACGCCTTCTCAGGCTACCACCAGATCAAAATGGCTAAAGAGGACGAGGAGAAAACAGCGTTCCTCACCCCCTGTGGCGTGTATTGCTACACTTGCATGCCCTTCGGGTTGAAGAACGCCGGCGCCACCTTCCAGAGGCTCATGAGGATCGCCCTGGGGGCTCAGATGGGAAGAAATGCAGAGGCATATGTTGACGACATCGTAGTCAAGTCTCGCGAGGGAGACACTCTCTTGAAGGACCTCGAGGAGACCTTCGCCAGCCTGCGCAAGGTGAACATCAAGCTAAACCCCGCCAAGTGCGTCTTCGGGGTACCTTCAGGCAAACTCCTCGGGTTCCTCGTGTCCCATCGCGGCATAGAAGCAAACCCTGACAAGATCAAGGCCATAGAAGAAATGCAGCCACCTCGCCGCCTCAAGGACATGCAGCGCCTAGCTGGGTGCATGGCCAGCTTGGGCCGCTTCATCTCCAAGTTTGGCGAGAGGGCCCTGCCATTTTTCAAGATCATGAAGAAGTCCGGCACCTTCAAGTGGACTCCAGAGGCAGACAAGGCATTTGAGGACTTGAAGAAGTACTTGGCTAGCGCACCAGTTATGGTAGCCCCCAGGACGGGCGAGCATCTAAAGCTGTACCTTGCAGCCACTCCACAAACCGCAAGCGCCGTCCTGGTGGTCGAAAGAGAAGAGCCAGTCCTCCCCAAGAAAAGTGCTGCCACTCCAAGTCCAGAGCCTCCCGACAAGGAAAAAGTCCCTCCAGGCCCAGAGCCAGACCCACAGCCAGCTGTCGAGCCTACTCAGGCACCCCTGCTGAGACTCCTCCACAAGGAAACCTCGCCAAAGGGCCTGAGGAGTCCCTCGAGGGAGCCAACGCCGCGTCACCCTCCACAACCCTTGTCGAGCATCCAGTCTACTATGTCAGTACTGTGCTAAGAGATGCTCGCGAGCGGTACCCTACGCAGCAGAAGCTCCTTCTCGCCCTGCTCATCGCCTCCAGAAAGCTGCGCCACTACTTCCAGGGCCACCCTGTCACGGTGGTCACATCATTCCCTCTGGAGCAAATCCTGCGCAACCCCAACGCCACTGATCGCGTAGCAGGGTGGAACATCGAGCTGCAGCCTTTCAACTTGCGTTTTGACACCACAAGGGTCATCAAAGGAAGAGCACTGGCAGATTTTGTCGCCGAATGGACAGACCCAACTCCTGAAGAGCCTCCTGAAGCAGAAACTATACCGCCTGGAGATACAATGCCAAGCCACTGGACCATGCACTTCGATGGAGCTTTCTCCTGCCGCAACGGAGGCGCTGGCGTTGTCCTGACCTCTAAAGGCGACAAGCTCCACTATGCCGTCCAGTTGTGTTTCACGATGGACAAGATCTCCAACAACATCGCTGAATATGAAGGCCTCCTCGCCGGGCTCAGAGCTGCCATTGCCCTCGGTGTCAAGCACCTACTCATCAAAGGCGACTCCCAGCTCCTGGTCAACTTCTCCAACAAGAGCTACACCCCTAAAGACAGCCATATGGCTGCCTACCTTGAAGAGGTCCGCAAGCTCGAGAAGCACTTCAGGGGCATGGAGCTCATGCACATCCCGCGCAAGGAGAACCAGGAAGCAGATGACATCGCCAAGCGCGCATCGCGAAGGGAGGCCCAGCCCGCAGGTGTCTTTGAAGAGAGGCTCTCCAAGGCGTCCATAAAGCAGCCGCTGCAAGCACCAGCTACGCACAGACGAAGTACTCCCACCACCTCCCACAGGTGGCGCACCCAACTGTGGCCCATCCTCAGGGGAGCGTCTGATGCTAACCATGGTGCACCAAGAAACAGGCTGGGTTGACGAGCTCAAGGACTACTTGCTAAAAGGAGTCCTTCCCGAGGAAGACGCAGAGGCAGAACGAGTCGCTCGACAAGCGAAATCCTATTACATCCTTGAGGGAGACCTATACCGCAAGCGCCCAAATGGCATTGCCCTCAAGTGTGTGCCTCCTGAGGAAGGACGCATGCTCCTCAGGGACATACACAGTGGAGAGTGCGGCCACCATTCCTGCGCGCGCACCCTCGCTGGCAAGGTCTTCAGGAGCGGTTTCTACTGGCCTCAAGTGCTTCAAGATGCCGTCACCATCGTTCAGTCTTGCGATGCATGCCAGTTCCACGCCAAGCAAGTCCATCAGCCTGCACTGGGACTCCAGACCATCCCGCTCTCCTGGCCGTTCGCGGTCTGGGGGCTGGACATCTTGGGACCCTTCCCGAGATCGCAAGGGGGCTACCGCTTCCTCTTCGTGGCTGTTGACAAGTTCACCAAATGGGCAGAGGTTGAAGCGGTGCGCACCATCCCAGCCAGGGCAGCCGTGAAGTTCATCAGAGGCCTGGTCTGCCGCTTTGGTGTGCCAAACCGCATCATCACCGACAATGGCTCACAGTTCACCAGCGGCATCTTCAGGGCTTACTGCGAGAGCCTCGGCACCAAGCTCTGTTTCGCCTCGGTAGCTCACCCACAGAGCAATGGTCAAGCCGAGCGAGCAAATGCTGAGGTCCTCAAGGGCCTCAAGACGAGAAGTTTCAACCGCCTCAAGGGCTATGGCAAGGGCTGGATCGATGAGCTCCCCTCCGTGCTCTGGTCCATCCGCACGAACCCTACAAAGCCCACTGGTGAGACGCCATTCGCCCTGGTGTATGGAGCCGAAGCAGCTCCCCACAGAGATCAAGCACGGGTCCGCAAGGGTCCTTGCCTTCAATGAGGACAATCAAGAAGACCTCCACAACGACGACCTGCTGTTCCTCGACGGGTTGCGCCGCCGAGCCGCCCTCAGAGCGGCAAAGTACCAGCAAGACCTGCGACGCTACCACAGCCGCCACATACGTCCGCGCACTCTCGAGACAGGCGACCTTGTCCTCAGGAGGATCCTCTCCAGGGAAGGTCTCCACAAGCTCTCGCCCATGTGGGAAGGCCCCTACAGGGTCGCGCATGTCGCCAGACCTGGTGCGGTGCGCCTCGAGACGGAGGACGGCATCCCGGTCAAGAACCCTTGGAACATCGCGCATCTACGCAAGTTCTACCCGTGATCTCTATCACACCAGGCATTTTTTGTCTCTAGAGGAAAGCGCACAGCTTCACCTCCAAGCTTCACAAAAGCTTCTCTCTCTGAGGGCCAGTCCCTCTGAGCTCTTCCTGTAACGTGCCGCCGCAGGCCGTGAAGAGTCTCAGCCACTGAATGTGGTCCCCATGCCTCGACATGGAAACTTTATCTTGGCAAGCCCAAGTGTAACGAACCAATTCGTTTCCTAGTGAAACATTGCGCTGCGGCGCCGCTATGTAATATTTTGGGGGTGAGTTTTAGTTCTCATTACTCTGTGTTTTCATTCGCGCTCATATCTTTCCCCTTGCGCACCTCGCGAGCGGGGGCTGAGTACGGTGACTGTGCCTCGGGAGCATCCCAGCAGCACCGCAAAATCCAAAAGGATCCGAGCTCTAACACGTGAGCACGCTCTCACGCCTGTTACCTCACCAAAGAGCTCTGGCCCAGGGGCTTGCTCCCAAACCTGCCACCTCACCTAAGGACCTTTGGTACTTACTCTCCTCGCGAGGCACCCATGAGGAAACCTATAAGCGCGCATGAGTTTCTCTACCATGTTTTGCTTTGGTTCCGCCTCTAACCTACACAGGGAACAAGAGTCCCCCCAAGGCTCGTGGAGTCACGCTCCAGACCCAAAGAGGGAAGCACACCTTCAGGGAAATCAACGCCCTCCACGAGGCCAGAACCTCGCTAAGCTAAGTCCTGCGCTTACACCTCAGGCGTTGTGTTTTTCCTCTCACGAGCAACTTCCGTCCCTCGGGCGGGTATTTTCTCCTTCGCATTTCATGGACTGCTTGAGCGTCAAAGGGGAGCCCTCGAGCATCGCGACTCGAGAGCTCTTACCTCTCTAAGCCTTAAACACCCCCCGGCCTTGCTGAGTCATTGCTCTGGCATACCGTAGTGGCGGAGTCATAGCGCTAAGAGACGGGTCCTGACGACGTAAAGCGAAAAAGGCATGGAATAGGGATAAAATGCCCGTCGAGGGGCACACACACATTGCAGCACAATAAAGTGTTTTACAGACCATCACAAATGAAACAAAGTCTTTAAACAAAGATAACTTGCGCCTCAGGCGCGACTTGTGGCAGGAGCAGCTTAAGCAGAAGTCTTGGCGGCCTCATCCTCCTCAGCGTCACCTTCCTCCGCGCCTTCCTCCTCGACGTCTTCCTCCTCGCCAGAGGCCGGCTCTTCAGCGACCCTCTTGAAGCGGTTGACATAGTCGTTGATCTCCTCCCGCAGCGAGTTGAAGAGGCGCGTCTCGATCTGAGCATCCCCATGGGCTCGGTCACGGACTCGAAGTCGAAGCATGGATATAGGCGCTTGAGGTTGACGAAGACGCGCTCGACCGCCACCAGCAGGAGCTTGCGGCACTCCTCGTCGACAACATCGTCGAGTTCCGCCACAGGGCCCTCAAGGACGGAGAAGAGCTGGTCGAAGTAGGTCAGATACGTGGCGACGTCGGCGTTCCCGTGGACGGGGACGGCAGGAGCATCCACCCCCAGCTTCGCAGCAAGAGCGTTCCCGCGCGTCACCAAAGATCGGAACATACGCTCCCGCTGCTGCGTCAAGACCCGTGCCGCCACCGCGCTCTGCTCAGCCTCCTCGACCCTCTCCACAACAGGGGCCACCTGCGCATTCAGCTCCTGCATGTCTGCCATCAGGGCTGTGAGGTCCTGCTCCGAGCGCTCGAGGGCCTGTTCCGTGCGGAGATTAGCGTCCTTGGCGCGCTTCAGCGAGGATTTCAAGTTGGCGTTCCACTCCTCCAGCTGGCGAATGCGCTTGCCGAGCTCTCTGCGCTTTTTCTGGAAGCCGTCCTCCTGCTTCTTGAACTTCCCAGCATACTCCCGGGAGACGGCCTGTGTGACAGCAGTGCGGTACTCTTTTTGCTTGGTGAGGGCCTCCGCCTCCGCCTCCTTTTTCTTCTCGGCAAGCTTTGGTTGGCCTTCTCCACAAGCTCCCGGTGCCGCTCCACCTCCTTGTCGTGCTTGCCCATGGCCTCAGCCAAGCTGCTCTCGCGGGACTCCAAGGCCTCACGTTCTCTGTTCATGTCTGTTTCCGCCTGCTCCAGTTTCTCCTCACGCTTGAGCACCTCAGCTTCGCGTGTCGTCATGGCCTGCTCGCGAGCCTCCAGCGACAGACGATGCTGCTCCAGAGACTTCCTCACCACCTCAGCTTCAGCAATTATCTTCTCCTCGCGGCTGGCCAGCTCCTTGCGCTGGTCGGCGAGGGAGGTCTCGATAGCCGCTCGGTCGGAGGCTGCAGCCTGGCGCTCCGCCACAGCCGCCTCCCGATCCTCTGCAGCCGCCTTGCGTTCCGCCTGGACCGGCGCCAAGGCCCTTGCGCCTCGCGCTCCGCGTTCTCGCGGATCTCCTGGGCCTGCCGCGTCGCCTCGTCGCGCTGCGCCTGAAGGCTTGGTCGTCAGGGCCACTCCGCCGCCTGACTTCGAAGAAGCGGGCCCAGTCAGCAGCAAGGGCGTCATACCTCCTGCCAAGCTCCGCCTCCTCAAGGGCAAGTTGGGTTCTAGCCCGTCTAGGGTGCCCCTCACCAAACGGAGGGCAGCTTGGCGGCACGCGCTGCTCCGGCTCCGGTCGCTCAAGACCAAGGCCCAAGAGCCCTCACGTGGCGCAGCGTCCTCCACCCCAGCGCCAGCCTCTGGTGCTGAAAGCACAGTGCTTGGACCAGGGTCACGGGGCCCAGGAGCGGGCCCCCACCGTCTTGTGCGTCGTTGTTCTCCACGACGACCTCCTCGTGGGCCTCGGGGGCTGGCGAGGGAGGCCTAGCCACCAGTGGCTCAACCGCAGCCTCGCCTGCTGCGGCCTCAGAAGAAGTGGCCTCCCCCTCAGGCTCGGAATTTGGAGGGGGCGGCGGAGGAGTTCCCTCCTCCATCTCGCGTCGGCGCCTCCCGGCGCCTGTGTGCTGGTCCCCGCCGTCTCCACGGCGGGTGTCTCTGGGGGCTCCAGTGGAGCATCAGGGCGCGGCGGCGACGGAGCCTTCACCGCCTCCTCAATCTGACTCTCGGCAGGAGGTGGCGAGGCAGTTGCTTCTTCAAGGGGCGTCTCCCCACAGGCCTCATGGCCTCGTCAACAGCCGGGCCCGTGGTGACTGTCACCACGGGCTCCTCAGTCTCTTCTCCAAGGGGCGCGTAGGCCCCTCAACAACGGCGTAGCGCCGCGCCGCACGTCCGCAGCCTTGCGGAGTCGGCGGCGCTTCGCATGAACCAGACCCCTGATAATCAAGACAGTGAGATCCTCGAGAAAGGCAAGAACTCTCGATAAGCAAGAACGAGTCAAGAAGAAACAGTACTCACCCAGATGGCTTGGCGCGGGTGTCCACCCACACCTTGTTGGCAGAGCGCCACGGCCTGATGAGGCTCCAGCGCTGGGCTCCTCAGGGGCCGCCTCAGCTTTCCTCTTAAGAGGAGTGCTCTCCAGGCTTCTGGCGGCCCTGTCGTGGATGGCCTTGGTGCGGGGCTCGCACCGCTTTGCCGCGGCCTCCGGGCCGCTATCTCCGTCTTCGTCTTCTTCTTCTGTGGCCCGTCGTGACGGGGCCACCACAAAATCCTCGTCCACATCGGATATCTCCAGGATCTCCTCCTCAGGGGCCGCCTGCTTTGAAGAGCTCGCCTCCCCTGACGAGGGGTTGACTCCTCCTGTGGCGGCGTCAGCTTCGGCGTCTGAAGCAGCAGAGGACTCGCCAAACAAGTCTTCCTCCACCACAGGCGCCGCAGCCCCCTTCGCCTCTTCTCCCTCCAAGCCCTCTGGCGTGAACGTCGGCATCATCTCCAGAACTGCGAGGCGCTTCTTTGGAGTGAGCTGGTGGAGGGGCCTCAGGTGCTCAGTGCCCGGAACAGGGATCTCCGGGGCGATGAAGAGCGTGCCTAAGATGGAGGCGACGTCGTCTGGCGCGTGGGCGCTGAGGTGCAAGCGCATTGGATCTGCCGGGCCGGAGTACATCCACACCGGCTTCGTGTGCGCCTGGAGGGGAGCGATGCGCCGCCTCACGAAGTCCTCAGCGACCATCTGCCCCGTGAGGCCAGCCTCGCGGACGAGCTTCATGCGCGAGACCAAGTGGGCAATCTTCTGGTGCTGGAACTTCTCGCTGGACCAATTTGAGTTCTTCAGCGGCGGCGCCTCAGGCTCATCGAAGAAGGCATTCCGCTCCTTGGCGTCGAGGACCCACTTCTGGCGGAAGTCCTCCACCTTCTTCGTCACCCTCGTAACGGCCTTGTCGCCATCCCACGACATGGGGATGTAGACGGCGCCCATCCCGTCTGCGATGCGGAAGACACGCACCCAGACCGCTCGCCGGGCGCCGTGTTGCGGAGCGCGTAGAAGCTCCGGAAGAAGGCCACGGAAGGCATCACTCCCAGATACGCCTCGCAGAGATAGGCGAAGATGGCGAGAATCAGGATGGAGTTCGGGTGGAGGTGCAGGAGCTGGATCTGATAGAAAGCCAGCACCTCCGCAAGGAAGGGAGAGAACGGCGGCACCAAGCCGGCGAACAGCGTGTGGACGAAAATGGGTACCACCCCGCCGCCAGCTTGCCGAAGCGCGCCGCCTTGACGCCGCTGGCGCCATGCTCATTATTCCTCCCGGCGACGAGGACCTTCAGCCTATCCAGCGCCTCCGCTGTGGAGACGCGAGTGCCGATGAGAGCCGGCGCAAGCTCCTCCTCCCGCTGCGCTTCAGCGGAGGCCTCCACCACCGCCTTGCCTTCTTGGGGCCCATGGCTCGCGAAGGAAGGGCGGCGGAAAAGCTCGGAGAAGAACGGAAATCGCCGGAGTAGTGGAGCACCGGAGGTGTATGCAAGAAGGAAAGGGCGTAAATGCGGCGGAACTGCTGCCGGAACAGCCGCGGCAGCCTTTATATCACCTCAGGCGGTTTCCGAGGCGTCGTGGGTCCCGCCACGACGCCCACCTCCTCCGGAGAAGCCGAGACGCACCAACCGCTCGCCACGTGTCTCGGGCCGGCCGGACACTTTGGGCCCATGACGCTTCGCCTGCGCCCCCTGGACCGCGTCGTGCCCGTCATGGGCCCGGGGGCTACTGTCAGCCCAGTAAGAACCAGGGTGTACTGGGCCAGGCCTCTATAACCCTCAACACTCGGCGAGTGAATCTCGCTAAGGACCAGGTCTGCAAGCCTGGGGAGCCCGCGGGGCAGAATCGCCTCGCGGAGGCCTGAGGAGGCAGCTAGGCCTGTGGAGCCTCTACTCCGCTGCCCCTCTCCAAGGAAGCTTTCCCTGAAGGGAAGTCAACGCAGAATCCTCCACAGGGCGTTCCCGCCCACGCGAGGGTTCCTTCACTGTAAAGCAAGCTCTGCGGAGCGCACATGGCTTCCGCAGCGGCCGCAGAGTGACCGCGCCTCTGCGCAGGGTGACGACGGAGCTACAGTCCCACTTTGGTGATAAAGGAGTCAACAAAGCAGGGGCAACGGCGCAGACCACCAAGCTTTCCTCTTTGGTGATAAGGGAGCAGGCCGGCGCTACGCGCCAAACGCGACGTCACCGTGGGGACCCCCCGCTCCTCTGCGGCAGCAGCTGGCCGTCCTGGATGGACGGCGGCCTCTCTGCTGCGGCCTCAGCTTTTGTGCCCATGGACCGCGCTCATGGACGCCCAAGCAGCGGTGCACCGTGCTCCCGACCGTTGTCGCCATGTGGTAGCCCCTCCGCTGCACAAGGACAGGGAGGAGGCCCGGGGCGCCTATAAAAGGAGCTGGTGCACCACCCTAAGAGGGATCGAACACATTTTACTCCTAGTCTAGCTACTTGCGCGCAAGGGAGAAGAAGACAGTAGTTTCCCTCCCCTTGTACACGCCATTGCCACAACTGTGCCTCGGCAAGCACGCTGTACTGTAACCTCTACAAGCAGCAATACAGACAGGCAGGACGTAGCGGTTTTACCTCCACAAGAGGGCCGTGAACCTGGGTACGCGCCGTGTCTCTCTCTGCCGTGATGTCCCTCCTCAGGCACGACGAGCAGCGTCGCCGCGCCGGATGAGGGTTGATTGACGTCGTGTTCAGCCCCTTACACGAACTCTCTTCGCGAGTGTGACTGCCCCTGTTTCGTGGGAGTCATTCTCCGACAATCATGAACATCACAAATAGCTACTGCACTCATCAAACCATACAATTTGGTTTTCAAATAATTGAACTAAACATTATTTAATTACTTCTAAATTATGGCAGAACCTTGTTGAACATGTTTAATTCCACAACTTGAGTTCTGTTGGTCACCAAAATACAAACTAAAATTCTATGGAAAACTACTGATGTGTAGAAGACAACACAATTTGATTTGGATCAATTGGAGTTACTAAACTCCCTACACATTTGTTTGAATCCAGTAACTTAATAATCAAGTTTTAGCTACCAATTAAGTTCTGTTGACCCTAAATTAAATCCTTTTAGGGGTAACTAAACCTGCGTAAATGTGATCTATCAAAATTGGTCCTAATTCATTTGGGTTAACCAATAAACATATTTAAATGTTTGAGTGCAGAAGGGTGTTTAAATTTAACTTAATACTAAACAAATACTACTGCACAAATAATTCTACCAAAATTAGGGAAGCTAATACCTGGCAGTACTAAGCTAGCAAAATTGGTTTGGAATTATTTGGACTAACGGAGTATCAGAAACAAACAAGTTTAAAATTTAAACCTTCTGGAGTATTTTAATAATACTTTTTATTTATTTAATTAAATGGAATCAATCCAATGGGGTTGGTTAAACATTTTCATAAGCTTTCCAGAACAATTGAGTTTGATTTATTTGGATTCTTAAATCTCGAGATATTGAATTTCAAAGTTGGATCCAGTACTGATTTCATATTTCCATTTTAAATAGAGAAATCCAGTTATGGATAATGTTTAAATCTCTGACTGGTGGGGCCTACATGGCAGCGGCACAGCGCACGCGGGAAATTGTTTAAAACCTGACGAGCAGGGCCCGCCGCCCGTCAGTCTCTCTCTCTCTCTCTTCTAAACGAAGCGGTAAGGCACCGTCGGATCAAGATCCAACGGCCCTTGATCAACTCAACGACGGCGACCTTTTTTTCAGCGGCGCTGCCGCGCCGGCGACGGTGAGGCGGATGAATCTCTCACCTAGAGGGCTCGGGAGGTCGTGGGGATGATGCAGATCGACGGCGGAGGCTCGAGCTGTGCTTGCTGGGACGGCGTGTAGCGGCGACGGCGAGGTCTCCAACTTCCACGGCCACGTGCACGAGCTCCGGCGAGGTCCTCGCTCCTCTCCTTTGACCTAAACAGAGGGAAAAGTGAGGCGCGTCAGTGTGGTGTGGTTGCAGAAGAGCGTGCAGGCTAGAAAGAAGGGAAAGGGAGAGTGTGGCGTCGCGGCCGTGCTCGACCTCAACGACGGCAGAGGCTGCGGCAGAGCACGCCCTCCTGGCGGTGCACGGCGAATCGAGAGGGAGAAGTGAGGGAGTGGGGTGGTGTGGTGTTCCCAGAGGGGTGTGGGGTGGTTTTATAGTGCAGGGCCGGCGTATCGTGGACAGAGTGCACGATCGACGTCCATGGCGCACGGCGGAGATATTTCTCCTCGAATCCGTCGCGGTGGTGCGAGGGACGTGGAGACTAGGCGTCCACCGGGGTCCGGACACGTTCTAGAAGCTCTGGCTCGAGCGGTGCGTGTCGAGGTGCAGAGAGCTGCGTGAATTTGGGCGGGCATCGCCGCGGCAGCCACGGCGACGCTGGGGTGGATTCGAGGCGAGGGAGGTCGTAAGTGCTCTCCTCTGCGGCGCCGCGGCTGCAGAGGCACGGGAGCGAGGGAGAGCGCGGCCGGGAAGGCCTGGGGAGCGCGGAAATGGCGGGGAACGGTCACGGCGACACGGCGTTGCGTCCGAGCAAGGGAGAGAGGTGGACGACGACGTTCTTGCAGAACGCCCCCTGGATTTTTTTTTAATTTACAACTAGCTCCTTCTCTGCTTCTTTTCTTCTTTTCATTTCCAGCAGCATTTCTGGAATTTCTTTGAGGTACTTAAACATTTTAGAAAAATTCACAAATATTTGTGAGGCTTCCACATAGCATGTAGTAGCTCCACAAAATTTGGCATTTCAAAATAAAATGTTTTGAATCAGTTTTGTTTATAAGTTTTTAATTATTGCATTTTGTTTTATTTTAATTGTTTTTTTACTTTTAAATTTTAAAATAGGTGTAAAATAATATTTGGAAGAGATAAGTGATAAGAATGCAAATGAGAGGTTTCATATATCATTCCTCTGAATTTTGTTTGGAACATTATTGAGTTTCTTATTTGTCACTTTTATTTTTCTTGTTTCACTTTTGCTTTTGCATTTTCTTTCTATTAATTCAAGCAAACAAGCAACACAATCAACAAGAATTAATTAACATAAGCAACAATTTATAAAAAACACATAATAATCAACAAAAGTTTTTGTTGGCTCTCATTTTTGGAGTAATAATACTGATTAATATTTTTGGGATGTTACAGAAAGCCTTGATGATGACGAGGCTGAAGATGCTCCTTTCGTCGTGGCGTGCTTGGAGACATTGTCACAGCTTTTGAATACTGCCCAATGTTGTAATAACTATTAAGGCTCGTATTACTGCCATCGCCGACGTGTGCCTCTCGAGAAGCTTTTTATCCCTTGCTCATGTCTTTTTGCTCTACGTTGCTAGGACCCTTTTCTTCGCGCTTTAGCATCGCCGCTGCGGTATGTCAGAGTCTGGGCTCGACAAGGCCGGGGGATGCGTGAGGCTTAGAGGGGTAAAGGTTCTCGAGGCACGATGCTTGGGAGCCCCTTTTGACGTGCGAGCAGCCCATGAGGCGTAAGTGAGAAAAAGGAGCCCGAGAGGCAGAGCGAAACACGAGAGGGAGAAAACAACGAATAACTTTAGTTCTGGACTTAGCTGCGTGGGGTCTGTCCTTTCATGGGTATGCCATCCTTTGGAGATGTTTTTATGACCTCGGCAAGGGTGTTGTCTTTCCTGTAATTGTCACGAGGGTGTGCCACAAGCATTTGCATAACCGTAGCAAACCACATGCGCTTATAGGCTTTTCCTTACGTGTGCCTTGCGAGGAGAGAAACAAGCACCAAGGTCCTTGGAGAGGTTACCTGCGTGGGAGCATGCCCACGAGCCAGGAACTCGAATCCATTGGGTTTTTCAGTACTGCTGGGATGTTCCCGAGACACAGGCACCGTGCCCAGCCCCGCTCGCGAGATGCACAAAGGGAAAAAATATAAGCGTGGGCGGACGAACAGGAAGAAAACCTTACCCAATATCATTACGAAAAGGGGGGCGATGAGGCGCATTGTGCCAAAAATGACTAGTTTTGTTTATACTTGGGGTGGCCAAGTTACACTCCGTGATGCCCGGGCATGGGGTTCCACAGAGTGTGGCTGAGACTCCTCGCGGCTCGTGGCGACGCGTGGTAAAGGGAGCTCAGTTGGAGAGGCCCGCGGGGGGCTAAGCTTTTTGTGAAGCTTGGAGAGGCGACGGCTCGGGGCATCCCTTCCGAGACAAAAAATGCCTTCCGTGACTCGATCACAGGTAAAAGTCGAAGGCGTCGTCCTCGTCATTCTCTGAGGAGGCTGCTGCGGCGGTGGTCTTGTAAGCGAGCTCGACAGCGCGCAAAGCCTCCAGGACTTGTCCGTGGATGGTGATGGTACCGCTGCAGCCTGGGAGCTTGACGAGGTTGTACGCGTGGTGGGTGACTGCCATGAACTTCGCGAGGGCCGGGTAGCCAAGGATGGCATTGTATGGCAGCCTGATGTATGCGACGTCAAAGTCGACGAGCTCGGTGCGGTAGTTCTCGCGAGTGCCGAAGGTGACCGCAAGCCTCACTTGCCCCAAAGGGGTGATGAGGCTGTCTGTCACCCCAACGAAGGGCTTGGAGGGCATGTGTTTGTCGTACGGCACCTGGAGTTGCTCGAAAGCCTCGACGGAGATGACGTTCAGGCCCGCCCCACCGTCTATGAGTGTCTTCGTGACGACGATGTTGTTGATGGTGGGGGTGCATATCAGGGGGATGGTGCCCACTGTCTTGGTTATCTTGGGGTGGTCGTTGGAGTCAAACGCGATTGGATACAGCGACCATTTGATGGGTTGGGCAGCCTCGACGCTTGGGAGGGCGGCGTTGACCGCTCGAGCGTGTTGCTTGACGTGGTTGTTCGACCTTGGCGCTTGAGCTCCACCTAGGATGCATGCCGCGATCCCCTTGGGGCCCTGGTAGCCACCCGGGTTATCGTCAGGGAGGTTGTTGTTTTGCCCAGTGGGCTTGTGGTTCTCCTGAGGCTGCTGATTGCGTTGTTGTTGTAGCGTCCGCCTCCACGGCCGCCGTGGCCTCTCCCGTGGCCACCACGGTCGTCTTGCTGTTGTCGCTTTTGGGAGAGTTGCTTTAGCTCCCAACAGTCCTCGGTGCTGTGGTTGGTCCTGTTGTGGTAGATGCAATACATGCCTGTGGCCTGCTTCTTGCCGGCGGCCTCAGAAGTGTCCTCGCGGGGCAGCTTGTGTCCAGTTTCTGCCGCGAGGACGGCGGTGACCTTGCGCTTCTCGTGGTTTTTCTTCCTGGACTTGTCATCTTCTTCCACTTCTTTCTTGAAGAGTAGTCCCGTCGCAACAGTGGAACATGGGGCTCCCCTAGCGCTGCCAAAGTGGGTCCACCACCTGTGGGCCCAGCACGAAGATGGACAAGACCAAGTCGCGATGCAAAGCTGGCGGGCACCCCGCGTACGAGCCAAGTCTGCTGGGTGCGGAGGACCCCGTGGTCCCTCGCACCCCGGAAGAGCAAGAGGACCCCGAGTGCCCGAGACCCCGGCAGAGCCAGACTCTCTCTCGGGTACCAGGTTGTACCCGACGAAGTTAGCATTTCCACCGCCCTCCAGAAGATGGTAGAAGAGCCCAGAAGACTTGGGAAGTAAGGCGCAGGCAGGGGACACCACCTGCGGTGTGCCAGCCCTTTTCCCACCTCGCTTTCCCCTAAAGGGCGGGGATCTCACCAAACCGGCGGAAGATACTTGGAGGAGGAGAGGCCACGTCTCCACCTCAACCACGGAGAGGGGAACTTCCCGCCAAGACCCCCTCACGCTCCTCGCATGACCTCTGTGGCACCCCTTGTCTATAAAAGGAGGACCAAGTCATGGCGAGGATAGGAGGAGGAATCCAAGGCAGAACCCAAGCAAGGCAAAGCAAGAGATAGCTAGGGCAGAGAAGAGAAGGGAGGTGATCTCCTCCGGGCTAGGATCTACCCTTTCTCCTTCCTCTCGCCAAAACCCTTTCTGGGGCACCTCGCTGGAGACACCATTGTAGCCACACCATGATGCTCACATCTATCCAGACATGCAGGAGTAGGGCTGTTAGCCTTCGGGGCGGCCTGAACCTGGGTAGATCGCTGTGTCCTTTGCTTGCTTGCCATCCACGCAGAGAGAGAGACGGAGAGCTTGCCGGTGGTACTTCTCCGGGAGAAGTCTTCCAGCCTCCTTCGCACCCCTACCGAATCTACAAAGGGGTGTCCTTCATCCCGGTGTCTATCCTTCGTGACACGACATCTAGCACGCCAGGTAGGGGGCGCAAGTGCTGATCTCGTCTTCTTCAGCTCGGAGATCTTCGTCAAGCTCTTCATCAAGCATGCCACCCAAGAAGAAGTCCGAGGCAGCGGCCTCCAAGGCCGCCTCTCCCTCGCGCACTCGGGCCTCTGCTGAGCGCCGCGCTGCGGGCGCACGCTGATGGCCCTAGAAAACAGTATTGATCTCCGGTGCGTAGTTACCTGCGTCAAAAGTAAATGGGTTAGGTTGAGACTCCAAGTGCAGAGTGTGTAGTAAGTGGAAGACGTGTTTTCCCCACGAGGGTGACTCGAGGGTTTAATATCGAACTCTCGGAGAATCAGTAGTGAAAGATTTATCTTCCTATCCTTCTTTTGGTCACCTACAAACACAAGGTTAATTGTTTTGGTCCTCAACCTCACCTATGGTTGTCAAGCACAATGTGTATGAATGATATCAAGATAAATATGCAATGCAAACAAGAAATAAATATGTAATGGTGGTGAATAAATGTGCAAGGATGATGATAACAATGATAAATGATATTTTTGGGTTTTTTATGATTAATGCAAGATGGGAAAGTGTTTTTGTATTTTCGGATTTAATAATTGCAGAAAATGAAAAAGTGGTAAAACTAGTTGGAAAGGTGTTTCTTATGATTAAAAATGGATCGGGGTTCTTGGTTTCACAAATGCACTCTCTCTTTTAATGGTGTGGCAGACAATGGACACATAGATTTGACATATGAGATTGCAACACAACTTTGATATCAAGTTACTAATTATATGGGCATCACGTCCTAACATAGAGATCTTTTGGTTATTAATCTCACTTATACTCCACCAAGATGCGAACTAAATCATAACACCTTAGTAATTAAGATAACTCAGAGTATAGCTTTAAGTATCATGACATGAAGTGAAAATAAGAACATGCTAGATCTAGTCACAGGAAGAAGCTTGGTCACCCTCAACCCTTGTAGCATGGTATTTTTGTTTATCCCTAGTGAGGCAACAAAGTAAGGTAAAACACCCAAGTGGATCGCGATATTACAGTTGTCAACTTACCGCACTCACCACCCCCCGTTACTCCAACTAATGCACACATCACCCCCACACACGCCCTCATAAACATGCTTGATCATAACAAGTAGATAAGAACGGGGTACATAATATGCATCTATATTCATAACTGAAACAAACATTTGCAATCTCAACATATATTAACTCACAAAAAGATCCACCAAAATAATGACGCCTGTATTCCTCCTTCCAAAATAATGACGCCTGTATTTTTCCAGATTTTTATGACGTCGTTTAGGTCCCTGAAACATAAAAGGAAAGAAATAGGGTTTTCTGCCTGCGTAGGTTTAATTCCATAAAAATAGGAAACAATTATTGTATTTACTAAAATCATTAAATAACAGTGGTATAACCCTTATATGATGCAAATATAATTGGAATATGAGTGATGTAGTGCAAAGTTCACGTATGCATTTTACATGCATCACACGCCGAGAAGATACGCCACCTGTGCAGCCTGCGGGGAAGACGGTGCCAGACGGCGCGGATGGACCAGCCACGAACATGGCGGCGGATCCAAGGAGGCCTTGCTTCCACGCGCTTCCTTCTGGCCTCCTCCACCTCCCTCTGGAGAGAAGAGCGTCGGCAACGGAGCTGCCAAGGACCAGACGGCTAGAGTTGCTCAGCCATCCAAGAGCAAGTCCCCACGCACACGCCTCCAGATGCTCAAGCTCGCCACGATGCCCTGGTGGCTGCCAAGGCTCTGATGCAGTTCCCGCCAAGCACCACTGACCCCAAGGTGTACCAGGCGTGGAGGGCTCGCGTGGAGAAGCTCCTCGACTACGCCGACGGCGGCACGATGCCGACGGCCACGCAGGCTACCACCATCGACAACCCAGGAGTAACGACAGGCCAGACGCGCGAACCACGGGCTCGTCCCCGAGCAGAGCGCCACGCAGAGACGGAGCCACCGCGAGCCGCTCCGCCCATGGCCAACCAGCCGCGTAAAGGCCAAGGCAAGACCATCTCCTTTGGGTCTTCAACTTCGGATGATCATGACCTTCCGACGACCTCGACAATCGTCAGCGCGAGGACATGCACGCCCGCATCAAACACGCCGGGAATGTCACCGTCGTGAAGATCGCAATGATGACGTCGCAGAAGGCTGCAACGCCCTCGCCCCCGAGATTCGCCGCTTCGATTGGCCCAAGAAGTTCAAAATCGACGTCCTTCGCTTCGACGGCACCACCAACCCCCGGGACTTCCTGCAGATCTACTCTCTGGCTACGATGGTCGCCGGGCTGACGAGATCATGATGGCCAACTGGTTCCCGCTGGCCCTGAAGGGAGAAGCCCAGACCTGGCTCCTCAACCTTCCCAAGAGCTCCATCCGATCCTGGCGAGCATTGAAGGAGCAGTTCCTGGGGGCTTTCCAAGGAGGGTACGAGCCTCGGGTACCCCCAGGGACCTGTACGACTTCAAGCAACTATCGGGCGAAACTCTCTGCAAGTACATCCAGCGCTTCACCCACAAGATGAACACCATTCCCTGCATCAAAGAAGAGGTAGTCATTCAGTGCTTCAGCGCCAACGTCCGCAATCCTCGGATGCAGGAGAAGCTAAGCATTCATCGCGTGGAAACTACCTGCAAGCTTTGGGAGCTCGCAGACCGCTGCGCGCGGGCAGAAGAAGGTGTGAGGGAAGATGAGCCAGAAGACAAGGCCACTGCTGCCAGGAGCAAGAAGCGGGATGCTGCTACCACAACGCGTCTTCGTCACCAAGCCACTCGTGACGAAGTTTAAGCCCGTCGCCACCGAGGAAGAAGAAACCGATCCCTGGTGCCACATTCACCCAGACGGCAACCATGCGCTCAAGGACTACCGCGTGCTACGGTACCTTGCTGAGCGTGAGCAGCGTCGAACTGGAGGAGCCGGACATGACGGCTGCTACAACTGCGGCCTTGCCGGGCACATCGCTCGAGATTGCCCCACGGGTCGCCAAGGCGGAGGCGGCCGTGGCTGGAATCGGGGCGGTGGCCGCGGAGGCCGAGGAGGAGGGCACGGTGGACAAGGAGGACGTGAGCAGAACAATCAGGTGGCTACCCCGGCCAACAATGGGGAAGCTCCCGCCGTACAAGGAGGCAACGGTGGCCAGTTCCAGGAAGTCAATGGCGTCGTTGGGTGCATCCATGGGGGCTCTTCGCTCCCCTATCCAACGGCGCGGGCAAGAGGCTAGTCCGAGAGCTCAATGTGGTCGCTTTCGGGCCAACAAAGCCCCTGGACTGGTCTAACTAGGTCATCACTTTCGACCCGGAGGACCACCCGTCCAACACTGCCGGGGTCGGAACTTTGCCACTAATCGTATCGCCGGTCATCCACAACTTCAAGGTCACCAAGATGCTGGTCGACGGAGGTTCCAGCCTCAACCTCCTGACGGCCAAGGTGCTGAGCATGTTGCAAATCCCTTTCTCTCGCCTCAAGGACACTGGCGTATTCCAAGGCGTGAACGGGAGTGTGACGTGGCCCCTTGGAAAGATCACTCTGCGGTCACCTTCGGCGATCACAGGAACTTCCGCACCGAGGATGTCGTCTTCGACATCGCCGACACTCCGCTTCCATACAACGGCATACTTGGCCGACCTACCCTGGCCAAGTTCATGGCCGTCTCTCATTTCGCCTACAACATGCTGAGGATCCCTGCGCCATTGGGAGTGATCAAAATCAAGGCCGACATCGACGACGCCATCTTCTGTGTTCACAAGCTGAACCAGACCGTGGCGGGGACGGCGAATGTCTCGCAAGTTGTGATGGAAGACGATGTTGACGCACTCCCCGAGGAAGGAGCTGACCCCGGGGGCTCGACATCGGCTCCCGTCAAGAAGGCGCCATTCCAGGGCGACCCGCGGCTGACCAAGAAGGTGGCACTGACCAGTGATGGAGTTCGCTCTATCACCATCGGTGCCCATCTTACTGGCAAATAGGAAGGCGTGTTCGTCGCCTTCCTTCAGGAAAACTCTGATGTCTTCTCTTGGGATGCATCGGAGCTACCCGGCGTATCAAGGGAGGTGATCGAGCACAAACTAACGGTCAGCGCGGCGCACCACCAGTGAAGCAAGTTCCTCAGAGTCAGAGCAAAGAGAAGTTGGAGTTCATCATCACCAAGGTCGAAGTTGGCAGAAGCTGGAATCATCCGGCCGGTTCTTCACCCTTTGTGGGTGGCAAACCCGGTAGTAACTCCGGGCCCTTTACCTTCAAGTGGCGCCTTCGCATCGACTTCACCGACTTAAACAAGACCTGTCACAAGGATCCTTTCCCCCTGCCGCGCTTTGATCAGATTGGGAGTTCCACGGCAGGGTGCGAGTTGCTATGTTTCCTGGATGCTTTCTCCGGGTACCATCAGATCGCAATGTCCATCGAAGATCAAGAGAAGACGGCCTTCTTCACCCCCAAGGGCTACTACTGCTTCACTCGAATGCCTTTTGGCCTCCGAAACACCGGCGTTACCTTCCAGCGCGCAATATAGGCCTGCTTTGGACCACAGCTGGGCCGCAATGCTGAAGCACGCGTCAATGACATCACACTCAAGACGCAACACCAGGATTCGCTCATCTAGGACCTGCGCGAGACATTCAAAAATCTCCGCCGGGTCAACTTCAAACTCAACCCCGAGAAGTGCGTGTTCGGGATGTCATCGGGTAAGCTACTGGAAGGCGTACCATCCATTTCCTGGAAGAAGCAAGATGTCGAGCATCCCTGCGATCCGCTCGATACCAACAAGCACTCAGGCGATATCATGGCCGCCATGTGCGAGCGCGAGCATTGGAGCCAGGAGACCTGGTCCTCCGGAAAAAGCAAAAGCTTGATGGCATGAACAAGATGTCATCTAAGTGGGAAGGCCCGTATCGGGTGACGCATACCCTGAGGCCTGGAGCAGTCTATCTGGAGGATGAGAAGGGCAGACCTCAGGGCAACGCTGGAATATCGAGAACCTCCGCAAATTCTACCCTTGATTACGAACACGAATCGCAGATAGTTGTATCGACTAAGCACGCCTGAGGGGCTAGTGTTCTGTAATAAGGTGTAAGAATCGTCGCCAAGGAATAAAAGATAAGTTTTCAATCCCGTGAGCCTCAATTTCTGTCGTAAAATTGATTACCCTTAGCAACCCCCAAGCAGGGGGCTGATATGTGCCGGTGGCTGACGGGGTGAACGCGAGCACGCCTACCAGTAGGAGCTGCCTCCCGATCATGCCGTACTGTCGCAAAGAGGGAGATTTGGGCAGTGCTTGCTTTAAAGCACGTAAGCACAGAAATGCACAGTCAACCTTGCTTGCGGTTTGCTTCGGGTAAACATTTTCACGACACGAAGAGAGGGTCCTTTCTTTTCCTACTGAAAGTTTGTTGTGTGCAGCGCCTTCCCGGGCAGAAACTCGCAAAGGACGGAGGTCTGAGGAGCTGGATACCCGGGAAAGGCCTAGCAGATCAGGAGCGGCAGAAAAACAGCTAAGTTCTTGCATCTGCATACTAGGCATACCATCTCGCTCGGAGTCAATATACTTTCAACCTGAGCATGCTTGACAGTCTATGAGAACCTTGGCGGGGGATGAGGCGTCCTCCCGGTGAACGGTCCATTTCCCTCTGGCCTAGTAACTGAGGCAGTGGAGTGAGTCCCCGGAAGGTATAGTGCTCCTGGGGGTATTACTGTTGCAGCAGACAACAGGGTACTTGGCAAACCGGGAAATCTCCTCATAAACTAAACGGCGCGTTAGTGCAAGGGAAGATTTGAAATGACTCCGGGAGTTGAGATTAGGATTGCATTCATATTTAACATTCGAAGTTACATTCATATATTACATTCATAAGGAGCAGCCTATGCGCATATCTAGCATATGCTACTAATGCCAGCCCAGGCACACTGGCTACGCAGATCTGTCTGCTGTTTATTCGCCTGCCGGGTACGCTTCCTATCTTCCGGGGACGCCTGGGGGAGAAAGAGGAGTGCCCACGTAGTATCTTCAGGGGTTTCAAGGATCTGAGCGCCCCCCGGGAAACCTCGGAGCATCCTGGCTGCAGAGGGCATGGACGCAATCCAGGAACCTGTCCATCACAGTCTCCTCTTCGTGGAGCAGACAGAAAAACGATGAGGCCCCAAGGCAATTCCCTCTGCCAGGATCAAACAAGGATAAAAAGAGCCTAACCTTGCAGACTTTGTCGAGATCTCGAAGGAGTTCGAGCAGCCTCGGTTGTACATAGCCTCTCCCCACAACTTTGCCAAGATGTCGTCCTTTCGGACTACTACGGCCACCGAGGCGTTCATGGCTGTAGCTCCGGCAATTTTCCCTACCGCGGGAAAGACAAGAGACTGCCGAGGGCGAAGGGCAAGATCTACTCCGCCGCGGAAGGCCGACTCTGAGTAGAAGCCACAGACGCCGCCTCCGCACCGCCAGACATCATCGACAGCAGCTCGCGCTTCGCAGAAAGGAGGAGTGGAGTTGAGCGAGGTAGAAGAGGGAAGTGTGCGAAGAGGGCTGGGGGCTGAGGAGTTTTTATAGGCTCTCCTCCCCCACCTACCTCTTGGTGTTTCAGGAACAGCAGTAATGGGGACGCGTTTTGCAAAAAACCAATTCTCATTCTCTCAAAGTACAAGTTGAAGCATGCAGAACAAGTGCGAACTCTTCTTCGACAAGTATAAGGACTACACCAGGAGCCTACTTTTTTACAACAAAAGGTTCTGCTCCCGGGGAACCAAGAGCGCTACCGTACAATGGAAGGCGCTACTTCCAGAAGTACGTCGACGAGGCAGCCAAGAAGGAGGTGAAGGACATCTTCGGTGTCTTCTACCCGTCCTCCGTGCCTTCGGGCCGCCAAGAAGAAGGCCAAGGAGATCTTCAGCATCTCCTTCCGGCCCACCTGCATCTTTAAGGAGAAGTGCTCTCCTCCACCTTGATGCTAGATGAGTTTTCCTCATCTTCATCCTCGTCGAAGGAGCTGGAGCTGCCGCCACTGCTGCTGCTCTCCCTACAGCGGTCCACGCGTCTTCCGGCAGCGCGGAAGATTCTCACGGAGAGCGTTGCGTCTTCGTCGTACTGGAACATCACGCTCTGCCCCCGGTTACCTTCCGGGAGCGAGCGAACAACTTCCATCCATGGCCCAGGAGCATGGAGTCGTCGGCGTTGTACTCAGCCCAGACCCAGGAGGGGCCATTGGGGAAGCCTTCAACCTGCAGCCAGAAGCCAGCCGGCTTGTCCTCCGGCAGCGCCATCGCGAAGGAGTCCGTAAGGTACACGCGGTTGCGGGGCCGACGGACCAGATCTACCATGAACTCGAACGGCGCAAAGCTCGTGTGGACCTAGCTCCTCGGAGGAGAAGAAGCAGAACCACGGCCGCCGCGACCGCCGCGGCCTCCACGACTGTCGTGGCCCCGTCTCCCCGACTACGGGATGCGCCGCGGCCGGGGAAGCTCAACGTCGCCCCCTGCCTCTCTTCGCCGACGCCATTTTCTGCAGTGGCTCTGGATGGATTGAGGAACGAGAAGATGGAGAAGGTGACCAAGGAGCCAAGGGGTGCGCCCTGCTTTTATAACATGAGCTCCTCCCTCCAGCGGTGGTCGCCTCGTTTCTTCCGTTACCAGGAATCGAGGAGGCCAGGGCAGTTATTCCCCCGAGCGGAGTAACTCCAAGGAAAAGACCAGGCGTCAGGACCCACTTTGACCTCTTTTTGTCATAGCCCCGGCAGCCGCTGAAGCAAAGCCGCCGGGACCATGCCCGGGGGCTACTGTCGCAACAGTGGAACACGGGGTTCCCCTAGCGCAGCCAAAGTGGGTCCACCGCCTTTGGGCCCAGCACGAAGATGGACAAGACCAAGGCGCGATGCAAAGCTGGCGGGCACCCCACGTACGAGCCAAGTCTGTCGGGTACGGAGGACCCCGGGGTCCCTCGCACCCCGGAAGAGCAAGAGGACCCCGAGAGCCCGAGACCCCGGCAGAGCCAGACTTTCTCTCGGGTACCAGGCTGTACCCGACAAAGTTAGGGTTTCCACCGCCCTCTAGAAGATGGTACAAGAGCCCAGAAGACTTGGGAAGCAAGGCGCAGGCAGGGGACACCACCTGCGGTGTGCCAGCCCTTTTCCCACCTCGCTCTCCCCTAAAGGGTGGGGATCTCACCGAACTGGCGGAATATACTTGGAGGAGGAGAGGCCACGTCTCCACCTCAACCACAGAGAGGGGGAACTTCCCACCAAGACCCCCTCTCGCTCCTCGCATGACCTCTGTATCACCCCTTGTATATAAAAGGAGGACCAAGTCATGGTGAGGAGGGGAGGAGGAATCCAAGGTAGAACCCAAGCAAGAGCAGTGCAAGAGATAGCTAGGGCAGAGAAGAGAAGGGAGGTGATCTCCTCCGGGCCAGGATCTGCCCTTTCTCCTTCCTCTCGCCAAAACCTTTTCCGGGGCACCTCGCCGGAGACACCTTTGTAGCCACACCATGATGCTCACATCTATCCAGACATGCAGGAGTAGGGCTGTTAGCCTTCAGGCGGCCTGAACCTGGGTAGATCGTTGTGTCCTTTGCTTGCTTGCCATCCACGCAGAGAGAGAGACGGAGAGCTTGCCGGCGGTACTTCTCCGTGAGACGTCTTCCAGCCTCCTTCGCGCCCCTACTGAATCTACAAAGGGGGTGTCCTTCATCCCCGGTGTCCGTCCTTCGTGACAGGACAAGTCCCTCCTCAGCCTTGGTGCACTTGTCCGCTAAATCGAAAAGCTTGGACACCGAGGTGAGCGTGTCGTGGATGCCAAGCTTCTTGAGCATCCTGTGGTTCGAGACGCCCTCCCTGAAGGCGGCAATGACCTGGGAGTACTCGACGTTCGCGATCTTGTTGCGTACTTGGCTGAAACGCTGAATGAACTTGCGCAGGGATTCGCCCGACTTCTGGCACACAACGCGGAGGTGGTTGTAGGTGAGGGAGCGCTCATATGTGCCCTTGAAGTTCGCCACGAAGTGCCTGCAAAGGTCCTCCCACGAGTCGATGGAGTCATCAGGGAGGTTCATCAGCCAGGAGTGTGCTGAATCCTTGAGGGCCATGGAGAACCAGTTGGCCATGACTTTGTCGTCACCTCCCGCGGCCTGGATGGGCACAGTTTAGAGTTGTAGGAACTCCAGAGGGTTGGCTCGGCCGTTGTAGCGCGGAGGTAGGTCCGGCTTGAACTTGTATGGCCAGGCGACCTTGCGCAGCTTCTTCGTGAAGGCAGCGCAGCCTGTGGCGTATGTCGTGACGGTGGTGTTCGCGTTGCGGTTCTGGCGCCCGCAGCAGCGATGTCATCGACGATTCGATTGTTGCGCTCCTTCTGGCGCTCAATCTCCACCCGCAGGTCCGGGTCCGTTCTCACCACGATCTGACAATCGCGCGGATAGGAGGCGTGAGACGGGGCGCGGTGGTCCCTATTGGTGGACGGGGTGGAGGAGGTGGAGGAGCGCCTGGTGCGGGATCTCCTGCGCGCCCGGAGTGGCGCACCACTGAGCGGGAGGCTGCCGGGGCCGCGGGGATGCCGTCGGCGTGCACGAGTTCAGTGATGTGCGCTAACCAGTTGGCATGGCCTTCTTCGGTGGGGCGGTAACGTAGAAGCTCTTGCGCCATGAACAGCGCGGCGCTCGGGCTCGGCGCGGCCCGGACCTGCGATGAAGCCCCCAGGTCCCTGGAAGGGTGCAGAGAAGAAGCTTCTTCGTCGATGTCCTCATCCTCTGGCTCCTCGACGTGGGGTTTGGGGTCGTCGTTGCGCGCAGCGCGGTTGGCGCGGGGACGGCTACGCGGTTTGCGGCCTGGAGCGGGCTCGGTGGTGGCCCAGCCGTTGGCGTTCGTGCGGCGTGTGAGACACTCAGCTCGAGTTTGAGCCATGGTGCTGGAGAGGTCGAAAAGGAGGTTGAAAAGTGTGCCTCAGCCCCCTACTTGGCGCGCCAAATGTCGGAGAATAGTCCCGAGAACCAGGAGTCGAGAGGGGCTGAACACGACACTTATCAAACACTCGTCAACCTCGGCGACCAAGTTTGATGAACTTGTGAGAACTCATCACGGCAGAGATGGACACGAGCTCGTACCCAGGTTCAGGCCCTCCTTGAGGAGTAAAGACCCTACTTCATGTTGTGTTGTATTGCACTGCTTCGAGAGGTTACAGTACAGAGTTGCTTGCCGAGGGCGAAGCTTACAACAATGGTGGAGCTCCTTGGGAGTAAGAGCTCTCTTCTCTATGTGGACTAGTAGTCTTGGGTGAAGGAATGATCGATCCCCTTCTCAAGTGCTGCCCCTCCTCCTTATATAGGCCCGGGGGCAGAAGCTAGGGTTCCTCCACGGTGCCGGTGCAGGAGGGCGGCACACCCCTGGTCTAGGAAGTTATGGACATGGTCCACCGCGTTGGTCTTGCTGGTCTTCGTTAGGCCCTGCCACCGCCCAGCCAGGGAAGTGGCCGGCACTCCAGAGGTTCATGGGGTCACTCCAGTAACGTCGTCGTTGGAGCGGAGCGGCAGGTTGTCCCCTGAGCACCAGAGTGGTATGCTTGGTAATCCTCCCTGCTTAGGGCAGCTTTGTCGCTCCCCTTTAAGCATAGAAACGGCAACTGCGGCCTCTCCGTCATCGCGTGCAGATGCGCTCGTCACCCTGCTGTGGAGTGCAGGGCCCATGTGAGCCCTGCCAAGGTGGCATAGCCTCGCCAAGCACTTCGAGTGCTCTGACACCTCGGGGAGGGAGGGTCTCCCAAGCAATCCCCTGGCCACGGGGACTTAGTCGTTTCCTCCAGTATTGAAGCCCCCGCGAGGCCGTGATCCTCACGAGCCTCTTCATGCGGGCTCGCCTGGTCCTTAGTAGTTCTCGCAGTCGGGGGTCGAGCCCTGAGGAGGGCCGGCCCGTGATACCCTAGTTTTCACTGGGCCGACAGTCACTAAATAATATCTCACTTGCATCATGATATAACATACTAGAACATGGAGAAGATAAACATTTGCTACCACTTCCTAGATGTTAAAGAAACCATGATGTGCTCAATTGCTGTTATTAAAAAGTCTACATAAGCACGGCAAAGGTGTCATACCTTTCATCCCCTTCATGCACATCAACTCATCATCGTTGTTCTCCTCTCCCAACTTGAACTACGCAATAGAAACTCAAATCTTCCATAAAATGTCACTGCATACTGTACTGTTTTTACCCCACCTAAACACCTCAGAAAAATCTCCCAATTTACAGGTGTGTGGGTTATGATATATTGCAGCAGTGGTTAAATTTTTAGCTCATTCGGAGTTACAGAGAAAAAATGAAACAGTGAGCAGATTTCAGCACTTCTGTTTTTGCGTTTGTTTCAAGAAAACAAAAATATTTTTGTTCTTTTTGATTTTTAAATGCATAAGATAAATAACCATAAGTAAATAAGCAAAATAAACAAATAAAGTATTTTTGTGTTTTTGTGATTTTCAAAACAAGAAACTAGACATAACAATATAACTGTGATATAAAGCATCGAATGGAGAGGAAGAGAAGCACTCCCCCAAGCTTGTGATCAAGCTAGTATCCTAGGTAGTGGTTGTATCCACCACTTCCACATCCAGCATAGTATCCATATGGGTATCCTTGCATTCTTGGGTCTTGTGGCACCTCTTGAGGTTGGTAGCCTTGCATTTCCGGTGCTTGTGGCTCCTCTTGAGGCAGCGTCTCCTCCACCGTCCACTTTTCGCTACTCCTGTCAAAAAGGTCAGTACGGGGGAGTATAATGGACATTCTTTGTCCATTAGTACTCAAATAGTTATACAAGTAATTATCCCCATACATTAAACTTATGTCCATGCGAGTAATTATCCTCCATCGTCCACTTTCCGTTACTCCTGTCAAAAAGGTCAGTACGGGGGAGCATAATGAACATTCTTTGTCCATTAGTACTCAAATAGTTATACAAGTAATTATCCCCATACATCAAACTTATGTCCATGCGAGTGGTCAAAGCAAAATCTAGGAAATTAGACTCTCCCACACGAGTACCCATGTCATCATCATAACCTCTCTCATCTTTAATGTATTTATACACTAAAGTAGCAATAACACCAGCATAAATAGGAGTTTGATCAGTAATATTTCTACTCACAGCAGTATGAAATGATCTAGCAAGAATTACTCCCAAGTTGTACCCACACGGTGTGTTTTCTTTTGCACTTTTAAGTAAATAAACCATTGGTCCAGTGCAAGCAGAATTGTTGTCCCTAGCAAGAAATCCTCTTGCAAGAAACAACGCAAAGTATCTCAAACTTGGGTGATGTATATGAGTAAATTTACCCCTATTCAATCTATCATGAGAGTTAACAGAAACAACATGCCAAAAGTTAACAAGATCAGGTTGGAATCAGCACCGGTTTCATTCCAACTCCCGGTGTTTTCCACACCAATAGCTTTGCAAAATTCTTCCAAAGACATAACAAGGCGCTCCCCTTTCATAGTAAACTTACAAACAAAGGTAGGAGAGGGTGCCTTACTTTTCTTACTGTGCTTGTGGAGCTCAGGACCCTCAAACCTGAATGTAGAGGAATTCTCGCGAGAGTTCCTCGTATGTATCATGTGGGTTTTGAGCAAACCCAAGCAAGCCGGTCGCAGCGGCGAAGATGTCAAAGTCCTCTTTGATCCCCCACTGTTCAAGAACATAGGGATCTTGTCACCTAGTTGTATGGATCTTCAACTTTTCTCCCATATAGTATGCCTCATCCTCCCAAAGATGGTTGTCATCATAGTTGAGGGAGACTTTGCATGCTCTTCTTCTTGGTCTTGAGTTCATCCCAACAATGCCTTGCCTTTGCTGAACATGGTACCTTGCTGCCCATAAACAATATCCAACAAAAATCAAGATGTAACAATCTAAAACAACATTAAGCCATCCATAACTAGTCTCCACATCAATATCATGCATCAATATCAACTAGAAAACTTAAATCTATGGATTTCCCAAGCATAATAGGTGACACCTAGTGCAGAAAATACTTCATACATGAGGCACAAGAACAAAAAATGATTGGATGGGTGGAGGAGTCACATACCAATGAGCAATCCCACCAAGCAGATTTGAAAAATCTACCCTAAACTTGGAGATCTGAGGATAGCAGGAAGAGAGCACGGGAAAATTTGGGAAAAATACCTAGGGCTGGTTTTCTGTCGAGAGGAAGGAGATGGGCATTGACCCTCACCTAACTCCCTTTGTGGGCCAAATAGTGGGTCCCACGCGGTCAGGTACTATGGCCGCGTGGGACACCCTATTTTGGGCCCTGGTGACCCTCTGGTGTCCCCTTTTTGGCTGGTTGTTCCCCTGGTAAAATAACCTACCTCCAATTTTTTTCGGAATTTTTCGAGAAAATTTTCTGTACAGAATTTTTCAAACTACAGTTTCTGGAATTTCTGAACTTTGAAATAATTATGTCTAGGTAATATACTAAAAAAACTCTAAATAAATAGAATTAAAATGCACTGTAAATTTTATGGGACTCAAGTTTGCATCATTTCCACATTAGTAATGAGGTTGATCAAGTCTCATTAATAATATGTAAAAGATATAGCACATGATTCTTTATTTATATATAAAGAAGAATTTCAAGATACCTCATATTTGATTGGAATAGTTCCAATCATCACTGTAGCATATTTTGGTTCAGGAGGTGGTAATGCAAATTCAAAGCTTCCAACTATAAGAGTATTCCATTTAATGGAATTCACACTTTGGCTCACCATTGTAACAATTTCTTCTTGGGGAAATAAATAGTATGCTCATTTCCTTTGACATTGAATGTCACTTTGCTTTCAGTGCAATTTATCACAGCTCTGCAGTGTTCAAAAAGGGTCTTCCAAGAATAATAGATAGATTATCATCTTCAGGCATTTCTAATATAACAAAGTCTGTAGGAATTAACACATTAGCAATAGAGATAGGACATCCTCACATATTCCTATAGGCACAGCAGTTGATTTATCAGCCATTTGCAATGAAACTTCAGTTGGAACCAATTTGTTTAGGTTAAGTTTCTTATATAAAGAAAAAGGCATAACACTAACACCAGCTCCTAAATCACATAATGCATATTTCACATAAGTTTCTTTAATATGACAAGGAATAGTTGGAATACCAGGATCTCCACACTTTTCAGGCATTTTCCCTTTAAAGGAATAATCAGCAAGCATAGCAGTAATTGCATCAGTAGGAATCTTTCTTTTATTAGTCACAATATCTTTCATATATTTTGAATATGGAGGAATTTTAATAGCATCAACAAGAGGAATTTGCAAATACAAAGATTAATCAACTCAAAGAATTTCTCAAATCTAGCATCATCCAAAGTTTTTATTACCTCTTGGGGATATGGTATGGGTCTTTGTACCCATGGATCCCTCTCTTTACCTTTTGTGGATTTGGATGGCTCTTCTTCTTATTCTTCTCAATAGATGGTTGAGGGTCTTCTTTATCATTAGGTTCAGGTTCTTCATATTTTCATCCCCATTGGTTCTTCTTCAGGTGGAGGTGATTCTCTTCTTCATTATTATTATCTTCAGTCTCAGCATCAGAAATAGAAATATCATTATCTTGTTCTTCAGAATCATCAATATCCTTGTTTTCATTGGGAGATTTTCCTGCAGAAGATTTCTTCTTACGAGCCTCTTTCTCTTCTCTTGGGATGGCCTTCAGGATAATCAGGATCCTGAGTACTTGCACCTCCCCTAGTATTAACTCCACAAACCTGTTTCTTCAACATAAGACTTTCATACAATTGATTTTGAAGAGAAACCATTTGTTCAACTTGATTATTCATCATCTCACAGTGTTTAACAATTCTTTTTACCTCTCCCACACTAGCATGTAAACTTTCACGAAGAGATTTAATTTTGTGAGAGTTCTCCATAATAATCATTCTAATATTATGCTCCTCAGGATTATGATAATAAGCAAAATCATTCATTGATACATCAATGGAGGTGTTACCTTTTCATTACCTTTCGTGGAGCTAATAGCATTGACTTGAATTGGAAAACATGGTTGATCATCAGGAAGTTTAACACCCATTTCAGATAATTCCTTAAGATGAGAGGTTTTAATTCCCTTCTCTTTAATATCCTTGGAAGCTTCTTTCATTTCTTCGTCTAAATTGAGCATGCCTCTTTTCTTCTCTGGAAATATCTCTTCAATATTCCAGTCTTCATAATTCTAGAGATAGTCTCCAATAATTCAGTTGCTTCATCAACGGTCCTTTCCCTGAAAACATTACCTGCAATACCATCAAGATAGCCTCTGGTGTTTTCGGTTAGTCCATTGTAAAATATATCAAGTATTTCATTACTCTTGAAGCCATGGGTAGGACATTTCCTAACCATCTTACTAACCTCCCCCAAGCTTGGGGTAAATCCTCCTTCTCTTTCTGTGAAAAGTTGCTAATCTCAATAGTTAGACCATGAATCTTATCAGCAGGGAAATATTTATTATAGAATACCTGCAAACATTCTTCCTTGCTAGTAATACATCCAGGTTCTAAACGATTATACCAAGTTTTAGCACTTCCTCCCAAAGTAAAAGGAAACAACTTTAAGAAATAATAGCGTTGGTGGATTTCATCTTTACCAAATAACACAGATAAATCATGCAAAACAGCAATGTGTTCAAAAGGAAACTCATTCTCTCCCATAAAACTTATACTTCTCAGCTTTTTCAATTATTTCAGGATCAACACTAAACTCATAATCTTTATCTTTAATTTTAATAGCTGGAGCATTCATTTTCTCAGTAATAGGAAAAATCATCAAGAGGAGAATTTTTATAGCTATCAAGTTTATCCAATTTATCAAAATCGAACCATAAAAGCCATAGCAAATGCATCCTCTTCCTCAAAGAAGTTTCCATCTCATCATCACAATATTCATTATCTTCTAACTCAGATTCCACATTTTCAATAATAGAAGATTCAAGATTTTCAGGTGTTTCAGTTATCTCAGATGTTTCAGATGTTTCAGGTGTCACTTCTTTGTCTATGCTACCACATATTAAATCATTTTCATTACTAGTAGACATTTTAGACAATGGTGAACTAGATAAAACTTTTCCTTTTTTCTTAGGAACAACAGCAGAAGCAACATTAGGTGAAAAGTTTGGCCTACTTGGCAAATCCGTACCTCTACGAGTAGTTGAAGGCCTCACTTCCTTCGGAGTAATCTTTTCCTTTCCCATGGTTAGGAACAAGCAAAAGCAGCAAAAATAATGATAACAAGTTGTCTTACCAATAAAGCTAGGTTCCCCGGCAACGGCGCCAGAAAATGTCTTGATGCCCACAAGTATAGGGGATCGCTGAAATCTTCGTTGGGAAGTATTACCCAAATTTATAGTTCGACACGATGGGAACACAAGAATATCAATAAGACTTTGGCAATTGAGGCGTCACTCTCAACCACACATGTATATCAACAACAGTAATAGTGATGGCAGTAGTATGATTCAAGTAACAAGTAGAACAACAGCAGTAACAAGTGTTTCCCAGTTTTCACCGGAAAAGTGAAAGTGTAACTCAGAGATTTAAAACGTAGGCATGAGGTGATAGCGGGGTGTTGCATGAATAAGATTGATCATATAATAAGATATAACTAGCAATGGGATATCTCTAACTCCGATATATGTAGGTATGTGTTCCATATTAGTTGTGCGTACTAACCAAGAGAATTTGCACAACATCTATTGTCCTACCTGCCCATTTCACCGGGGCCAACTTGGAACTACAGGTAATTAAGGTCTACCCTTTCGAATAGACCGGAACAATGCATTAACACTTCATGAACACATAGAATCCTCAAACTAAAACATCTCCCCCTTGTTTTCCCTATATGTCACTTTTAGGGTTCGCAGGTTCAACATAATAGCAGGTGATACACTTTGCAGATAAATACCAAACTCAATATATGATGAGGCAAAATAAGTTCAGTACTGAAATCATGCCACTCGGGCCCTAGTAGCAAGCATTAAACATAGCATAAGTGCATCAACACAATACAAAAATATCCTCAAGATAAACCCTAAAATCTCGAACAACGGGTAGCATTACATGATCAATCTCATCCAATCCCCATCCACCTCACATGCCTACAGCGGACTACTCACACATGGTGATGGAGAAGGAGCTCATGGTCGATGGAGATGAAGGCGGTGAAGACGGCCTCCGGATCCCTCCACCGGAGGAGAAATCCTGGATCAATCTATCTCCAAAACGAAGATCATGGTGGCGGCGGCGCTCTGTTTCGCGAAAGCTCCCTCCTCCTAGGGCACGCATTTTTTCGTATATATGAGGGGGTACGTCGAAGACTGAAGGCGAGACGGTGCCCGAGGCCCATTTGGGGTGGGCCCACGCGGCCAGGTACAGAGGCCGTGTGGGGCCCCCTCTTTTGGCCCTCGAGCGCTCCCTCGTGTCCATCCTTTGTCCAATGTCTTCCTTTTCCATATAAAATGACGTGGTATTTTTCCTCGATTTAATTTCCTGCAAAAATAGCCAGAAAAAAGACTTTGCTAAAAACAGTGTCAGATTCAGCAGTTTTATTCAAATATGGGAAGATTCCGGAACAAATTATGAAGCAAAGTGCTTGGAAAAGTAGATGCATTTTGGATGCATCAATGACCCGGCTTTTTCTGACTAGATCACCACATCATCAACATAGGCATGGACATTGCGCCCAATCTGATTTTCAAAACACTTTTGGATGCACCTTTGATAAGTGGCACCCGCATTTTGCAACCCAAAGGTCATGGTCTTGTAACAAAAAGCACCAAAGGGTGTAATGAACGAGGTTTTCTCCAATCCTCTCTATTCAACTTGATCTGATGATATCCTCAGTAAGCATCCAGAAAACACAAGAGCTCACTTCCTGCCACTTCATCGATAATCTGATCAATACGCGACAAAGTAAACAGGTCCTTTGGACAGAATTTGTTCAAACTGGTGAAATCTATGCACATTCTTCACTCATTGTTCTTCTTCAGCACCAGGACCGGTTAGCCAACCAATCCGGGTGAAAAACTTCCATGATAAAGCCAGCCACTAAAAGCCGGGCTATCTCTTCTCCTATTGCCTTTCTTCTTTCCACATTCATCTTTCTTATACCCTGCTTCACTGGACGGGCTTTAGGATCAACATGTAACTTGTGCTCAGCGAGTTCAGTCGGGATACCTGGCATGTCACTGGGTGTCCATCCAAAAACATCCCGATTCTCACAGATGAACTCGATGAGCGTGCTTTCCTATTTATCAGTCAGATTTGACCCTATGGAGATCTGCTTGGAAGAGTCCCCCTCCACGAAATCTACCAACTTGGTATCCTGGGCTGATTTGAACTTTGCCCTGTCATCTTCTGTGGTTGGTTGTTTCAGAACCGTATTATCTGCCGGGTCAAGACTCGCTCTGTAACTTTTCAATTCTTCCTTGGCACATGCATGCTCTGCCATGGCTGCATCACCCTCGTCGCATTGTGCGATTGTCTATCTGTTTCCACACACTGTAATGATCCCCTTAGGACCCGGTATTTTCATCTGCAGATACACATAGCAGGGCCGGGCAATGAACCTAGCATAGGCCGGCCTTCCTAGTAACGCATGATAAGGACTCTGAAAATCAACCACCTCAAAATCTAGCATCTCTGACCTGAAATTTTCACGAGACTCGCCAAAGGCCACCTCTAGAGTGATCTTTCCCAACGGAGTTGCTGACTTTCTCGGAACTATACCATGAAAAATTGTGGATGTATTCTACAACTGAGACTTTTTGAGACGCATGCGCAAGAATGTTTCCCAGTATAAGATGTTTATGCTACTCCCTCCATCCATCAGGACCTTTTTCAACTCATACCCCTCCACTTGGGGGGCCACAACTAATGCAAGCAGACCCCGGTGTTCCACATTATCCGGGTGATCCGCTCTACTCCATGTAATTGGGTACTCAGACCATCCAAGTATCTGGGAGCTCCCATAGCTACCGAATTGACAGCCCTTTGTATTACTTTTCTCTCCCTTTTAGAAGTGTTAGATGTGTAAACATGATACGAACCAAGCTGCTTGGGCTGAGTATTGAACCCGCCATGACCCTGAGATATACCTGGGCATGGGCAGCCCGGCCCGAGCGGCCCGGCCCGGCCCGGCCCGAAATTCCCGGGCTTGGGCCCGACGGGCCTAACCACTGGGTGGGCTTGGGCAGCAGATTTAGGCCCGATGACTGTTATTGGGCGGGCCTGGGCAACAGATTTTCGTGTTTTCAGGAAGAAAGCCCGGCCCAAGGCCCGACGGGATTTTGTAGTTATGGGCGGGCCTGGGCATGAAATCTAGGCCCGATGGTCGGGCCGGGCCGGGCCTGGGACTGGGGTTTTTCCCGTGGGCTTTTTTAGGCCCGGCCCGAAGCCCAGCCCGGCCCGCCTCATGGCTAGGTATACCCTGAGAACTTGTGCCGGCTGCAGGGCCAGTTGGTACTGCATTTGCTCCAGTGAGCGGTGCCGCGGCCGGGTTGGAACTTGGGCCGGGTCCTCCACCCCTGTTTGCTGCTTGTAGTGCTCTCTGAATTTCGTTGTTCTTCCATCTGTAGAGGTCCGCACACTGAGCCAGTGAATGATTCGCTGGCTTTCCATTCCTACTGTGACGGGGACACGACATTCTGAATGCCTCTTCCGTGCTCATAGAACGTGGCCCATTGAAACTGTTATAACCTCCATTGTTTCCTCTGTTGTTATCATGATATCCTCCATCAGTCCTTGTCCTCTGAAACCCGGTATTGGTGTTTGCCACAAATTCTGAACTTCCCTCATTGTGCCCTCTCTTGTGCGGATTGTTGTTGTTGTTGTTGTTGTTGTTGTTATTGTTGTTGTTCCTCCCATTGTTCGCTGGACCTTTACCCTTCTCTTCCTCATGATCATCTTGTGTCTTGTCTGTCGCTGCGTGTTTGTTACAAGCCTCTAGTAAATCGGCCATTGAGATGGGTTTGGCCCTGTGACTCTCTTTCAGACGCCCCAACTTCTGGACCAAAGGTGTGTACTTGCACGTCTTCTCCATCATTGAAATCGCATCTTTAGGCTCTATACCAGCTGATGAGTGCAAAATCTCTGTGACCCGGCCCATCCAGTGCCGGGTTGACTCTCATTTCCTTTGAACACACCTATCAAGATCTTCCAAAGAAAACAGATGCTTACATGTGCCCAAAAAAGCTTGATAAAAACTGCTTTCAACTCTTCCCAAGATTTAATGGACTTCTCAGGCAAATTCTCAAACCATAATTTTGCAGCACCATCACTCATCATCAGGTACATGTACTTGGCACACACATTCTCTGTAGCATTGCGTATGCACATGGCCATCTCGTAACTGCTTAACCAACTGGACGGGTCCATGCTCGGCTCATAGTTGGTTACTTTGCTTGGTTCTTTGAACTTCGCAGGAAAAGGCTCAGATCTAATTGATTCTGATAAACACTTTGGCCCGGCTAACCCGGAACCCCCAGCTTGAACATTAGGACCCGGCGAACTCACAGACACTGCTGGCTGAACAATTTGCTGCCTTGGAACTACTACTGGAGCTGGCACGACCGGGTAAACACTGGCGGCTCGCCCTGCTCTAGACCTGTTAACGATTTGCTGTGCTACTGAGACTGCTGGAGCCGGCTGATATTGTTGATTGTTCTGTTGCGGTTGCTGAGGATTCTGCTGTCTCGCCGCAGCTGACCGGCCAATTGTGGTGGGGTCTCGCTGTGGCGGCTCTGAGTACGCTTGCTGTTATACGGTGTTGAATGAAGTGCACTCTTGTTTTTGGAATACTGGACTTGTTGCACCATGGCCGTATGTAACATATCAATGGCTCGCCGGGTTTCTTGCTCAATAGGTGAATTTCCCAATGGAATTCGATCAAGTGCCAACACTAGTAGGAAAAGGCCTTTCTGTGGCGCACCTTTTTGGCATTCTGTGGCGCACCCGCCAAATTGCTGGATGCGCCACAGAATTCTCGCCACAAAAATTATTTCTGTGACGCACCTGGCTTGGTGCGCCACAGAATTCTCACATTTCTGTGGCGCACCTGGCCTGATGCGCCACAGAATTCTCAAAAAATTAAAAAATGCAAAAAAATATAAAAAGTTTCAAAAAAATCAGAAAAATCAGAATATGAAATAATATGAAAAATCCTAATTATTGGAACTATTTTCATATTTTTTGAACTGATACCTTCGCGCTAGGTCAACCATCCTTAAATTGCTCCAACCCTACCACGCTTAACTTCTAAGTTCCACCCAGTCCACCTACCCATGTGTTATTCAAGTTCTTATTGATATATATATATATATCATATGAACCCTCTTAAGACTTGTATATGTATATGTATATGTGTGGTATGTGTTATAAATGTGTGTTTTTAAATTTCAGATCTTTCAAAAACTTTTAAAGTTTCAAAAGGAGATTCAAAAGTTTCAAAAGATCCCAAAAAATTCAAAAAACTTAAAAAAAATCAAAAACTTAATTTTTCAAAAAAAACAAAAAAACAAAAAAATTCAAAAAACCCAAAAAAAATCAAAACATTCAAAAAAGTCAAGAAAAGTAAACAATCTTCCTTGTCATACATTTATGTGTCTTTTTTGGACTTTTTGAATTTTTTAATTTTTTTTCTTTTTTTTCTTTTTTTTGATTTTGCTGCGAAAAATCGTCTGTTTGAAATAACTTTTTTTTCTTTTGGATTTTTCTCTAGTTTTTTTGGCATATAAAACGCGTTATTTCGACGTCGTATGCAAAAGTTATGGCCATTACAAGATTTATTTTTCATTTGTTGCAGAAAAGGATTTTATTTATTGAAATTTTTATCATTTTCCTTGACTTCCTGCAAGACTAAAAAGGCGATCCACAGAATTCACACATTTCTGTGGCGCACCAAGCCCGGTGCGCCACAGAATTTTCTTTTTCAAATTTTACCCGCCCCCCCCAGATAACTTTGTGTGGCGTACCTGGCCATGTGCGCCACAGAAATCTGGCGCACCAGGCTTGGTGCGCCACAGAAATGTGACTTTTCTGTGGTGCACCGGGCTTGGTGCGCCACAGAAAGTCACATTTATGTGGTGCACATGGTTTAGTGCGCAACAGAAATGTGACTTTCTGTGGCGCACCGGGCTTGGTGCGCCACAAAAATATTTCTGTGGCGCACCAATTAAGCGTGCAAAGTTGCTGCGTACACATTGTCAACCGGGTTAGAAAAGTGACCCTCTGGTGTGTGAAACCTCGGAGTTGCCGCGAGGTGACCCGGGTTGCCCCCAGCTCCTCCGGCGGGTAAACCCGGCGTTCTCCCAGTTGGACCACCAGCTCCTCCACTGTTTCTGTTTGCCTCCGCGCTTGCCATAGCTGTTGGGGCTGTCTGAACCACACCAATGGGTTGATCCACTAGGGTCCTAAACAGCACTGCTGGATTTATGATATTATCTCAGGAGCCAGCCGGCTCTGATGCCTCCTCTGATATACCACGGTCATATCGTTCTGGCGAGCTCGTAACATCTCCTCGCTCTGCCTCAGGCGATTCTCCCTTTCCTTGATCTCTCTTGCCCTTTCTGCGACTTGTTGTTCATAAGCTGATGTGTTTCGCCGGGTCTGCTCCAAAGCTCTGCGCGCGTTGTCCAACTCCATAGCCCAGGCCGCCGCATTCTCCGGCGTGATAATCCTCGTGAGCGCCATTGGATCCAGAACCAAGTCGTTGTTGAACAGAGCCTGTCGTGGGTTTGTCATGTCAGGTGTCATAGATGACTTCGTAGGTGTGGGATTATGCGAGTCAAGCATCTCCGAGCTTGGGATCGCAGGAACAAAGATCAACACAGATTTACCCAGGTTCGGCCCCCTCAATGTGAGGTAAAAGACCTACTTCCTGCCTACCCTAGATTGGTATTGATATGATAATCGAGGTGTTACAATGGAGGCGATCCGATCTGGTACTCGCCGTATGAGCTAGGGTTTAGGGCTTGATAGCTTGACCCGCTCTAAGTCCTGCGAGTCCTCTTTATATACACAGAGGCTCGCTAGGTTACAAAAGGAAACTTCCCCATAAGGAATACATCCACAGAGGCCTACTCGGAGACTACTTGGTCTTCACGTCCTCCGGGATATGTCTTCTAGATCTTTCCCCTTATGGCGGTTCAATATTGGGCTTGCTCCCAAGTGGGCCTTCGTCCGTGCGAGTAAGTTAAGTCGCACTGGGCCGCGGGTTAATCCAGAAAGTATTCCCCCGACATTAGCCCCCAAGATTGGTTAGGACTTTACGGTGAGAATCTTCTGACCTCTTGAAATGGTCTCTGAGCCGCACTGCAAACGTTCTGACCAATCTCCTGACTTATGCGATTCAGAGCTGTGACTCATCTGCGCGACTCTCTCCTTCTGGAAATATTCCGTTTCCTTTAATTGCGACCGTTACTCGTTTTGCGGGCGCAAATTGTGCCGTTGGTTGCGAGCACAGATAATGCCGTTAGTTGCGGGCCCCTTCAGTTATAAGCTGCGGCCACCTAGGTCATTATCCATTTGCCCTTGCAATCTTCTCATCCCTAGCCGCGCCGTCTTCTTCCTCGACCCGAGCCTAGTTCCCCAATTCAATCTCCCCCTCGCAATGGCGCCCAAGGCGAAGCCATCTGACGATAGGCGCAAGATCTCCTGCAACTGGGAAGGATCCTGGGTAACGGAGGAAACTCTTGCGGATCTGGCCGAGGCTGGCTTCTTGCCGCCGAAGGAGGACGGCGTCTGGCGGGCGCCAGGCGATGAAATCGAGCCGCGCCCCAAGCCCAACGAGCTGGTGATGTTCGTGGAGCACGTGGAGCGTGGATTCACGCCGCCAGGTTCTCCCTTCTTCCGCAATTTGCTGCAACGCCTAGGCCTCCGTCTTCACGACATCGGGCCCAACTCAATGCTCCAGGTGAGCAATTTTCATGCTGTGCGAGGATTATCTTGGCATAGCCCCCAACATCGATCTATGGCTGGCCTCTTTCACCTGCAACAGCCAACTTGTCTCCAAGGGTGGCGCCTACGTTCAGGTCGGCGCCATCTCTCTTCAACGCCATAGGAACTCTTGCCTTCCCAAGCTAGCCCTGGCGAATCGACCCAGGGCTTGGCAAAAATCTTTCTTCTATTGCCAAGATACTTCACCGGAGGGCGAAACTCGCCTTCCCTCCTGGTCTAACACCCTCTTCGTGCCTACCGAGGCACTGAAATCAAAACCCCGCGACTCGTCCATGTCCTTCATCAATGAGTCGCTGATCAAAGTCCGCGCCTTAATAGGTCATGGTCTTACTGGCCTTGATCTTCTCTCTTGCTGGACCAAATGGCGCATTCAGCCCGTGAGTCCACGACAGCGATCCTTCCTTGAGTGCACAGGCACCTCTGCTGACGTTGATCGTATCAAGGCTTCGGACTGGAGGCCTGAGGATTGGGTGGAATTTGTCACCCGCGTGACTGAGGAGAAGGACATCTCCTTCGATAAGGTGGGGCTTGCCCCTTTCAGTGTTAACAACAAGCCTTTTGAGGTAACTCCTCTTCTCTGTCTTTTCGCCTTCGTAGTTGAGTCGCATTCCTTTTCTTAATACTGCAACTTATATCTCCCTGATCCAGGCTGATGAGAACTACTGGTCGCTGCCTGCGACCGTCGCCGGCACTGCTGCTCCCAAGCGTGCCGCACGAAAGAAGTTGCTGCCCACTCTAGAGGGCAGCGAGACTGCTGATATCCCTTCTGTTGCTTCTGCGGCCTCAGATGGTGAAGAGACTGAACTGGACGAGGATGACAGTCCAGTGCCAGCCGCGAGTTCTGTTGCCGCGGCTGGACCAACTCCCCGTAGAGCCTCCAAGAGGCTATCTCGTGAGGAACCAGAGGTTGATGCTCTGGAAAACCCTGAGGCCACGAAGCGTCGCAAACCTGCTACGGGCGCGATCTCCTCGTTGCCAGGCGTGCTTTCAAAGCCACCGCCTCTGCTGAAGAAGACATGGGTCCCCACTCTGGTAATTTCTGTTGTCTTGTCATCTTGAATGCTTATTCTTTTTCCTCTACTGACACGCAAAACTTCTGCTCGTAGATTCTGGGACCCAAGGCCTGTCCTCACCGTCAAGCGGTGAACTTATGGCCTTTGTGAAGATGGCTCCAGAGTTAGTAACTTTTCCCTGTGCTTATAATACTTTTATTCTGGCTTATGTGCTTCTTCTTCACACAATGCCCTTGCTTTTTCAGAAGTGCGGCTAAACCCGCGACTGAGCCTGGAACCGCGGTTGAGCCGCATTTATCACCTGCGGCTCATACCGCCATGGTAGAGGGCGTGGCCACCACTGATGACCTGGCCACGGTCCCTGTTCTTGACACAGCCACCCAAGAGGTGGCTCTGGAGGATAGAACGGATCCCCTTATGATCCAGGACGTGGAGAAGGTCAACCCCTCCTCCATAGATGTAATGGCCAAGGATGCTGATGCGCCAGTGATTGAGTCGCCAGCGGCGGACAGCCTGCGGTCGCCAATTCTGCATGCTGAGGTTGCTTCTCCTCCTCCACAAGCCGCGCTGAGAGACTGTCAGAGGCTATCATTGCCTCAAATGACAAGCAAGCCATGGAGCTCCGCAAGGCACTGTCTGACCTGTCTGCGGCTTATAAGGTAAACTTCTATCTCCAGTTATCTGTCTCTAGCCCCCAAGGATCAAGTTTCTTCTTTGACTGTAAAGGGAGACTTGATGCTTCTCTTTTAGCTGTTGATATATACTTACTAACTGATGTACCCTTCGTAGGAGGAACTAAGCTCCATAACGGCTGCCAAACTTGCCTTGGAAAAGCAGCTGGGGGATACTCCCTCTGAACTGGAGAGGCTGCGCGAGCTCCTTGGCCAGCGTGACGCTGAGCTGAAGAAAGGGAAACCAGGATGGGCGAGCTATCTGATGAAAGCTTCAAGTTATCTGAGCAAGCCAAAGCCACCGAGCTGCGGCTTAAAACTGTTGAAGAGAAGTTCCAAGAGGGTCCAGCAGCTGGACCTCCAAGTCAGTGCTCAGAAAGACGCCATTGCTGATGCCAATGAGGACGCAAGGCTTAAGGCTGTTTCCATTGGCGAGCTTGAGAAAAAGTTGAAGAAAGTTTCTGATGCCCATAACCTTGTCCACGCCAAAGTGTGCATCATGACTCAAGAGTTAACTGGTATGTGTTGCGACTCATATCTGCATCTGTTTTCTCTACTATCTTTGCCTGTATGTTGTAGAGCTGACGGAGACATGCCTCGATGTAGGTGAAGATGCCAAGGAGCAGCGCGGCAGTACTCAAGAACAGCTGGAGTATATCCGCGATTTTTCGCGAAGAACTTGTGACGCCATGAAATCACTGTCTAAGTGCCTGCTGCCGACCAAGCCAGTCCCCGGTGATTCTGAAGGGCTGCTAAAAAGACTGCTTAGGGCGCCTCAGTTCTTTTTGGACTGGAAGGAGTCCTCAGCTCGCACCGGCGCGGCTCATGTTCTTGCTTTGGCCAAGACGTACTATCCTTCTTTTGATGCTGCCAAGGTTGCAAAAGGTAGGCCCTCGAAGAAGGTGGATGGCACCGAACTGACGGCCTCAGAATATGCGACGACTTGGAAGGATATGCGCGGCCACGCGACTGAACTGGTGGAGGGGATAGATCTTGCGACCTATATGGGCAAGTATAATGCAGATGGAAGCAGATGGGAGAAGTTACCCGCTCCGTCATCCAGTGCGGTGATTCCGCAGGAAAAGAACCCCTCTCCAGGCGTATCCAGCTCTGCAGCCCCCAAGCCCGCGACTGAAGAGCCCTCCAGCGAGCCTGCGATTGCTCCTTCTGGCAAGCTTGGTAAGCCGCCTGTTCCTCCTTCCCACCGGCCAAAAGCTGCGCACAAGTGAAGAAGAGAAAACAATGGTTTGATGATCTTGGCCCTTAGCGGTCTGTAATAATTGTTAGAATTTATGTGTCATAAGACAATATTATGGTTTGCTTAAGTACTCTTGGCAGTACATGTTTCGACCAATAGGCTGGTCCTTATGATTTGTCTCGGTTTTTCCTCACTTAGGCCCTTGCGCGGCTCAGTATTTCCCAGGTAAAAAGTGCGTGTTCAGGGTCGAGAGCGGCCATGATAGGCAATCAAACTCGATTGACGCCGCACCCCCAGTACTTTGGCCGCATAGTGCAAGTCGCATCCAAGAGAGGTTGAGTATAATCACGATAAATGCCACTTGTTTGGCGATCCCAAGGAATAGGCCGCGCTAAAAAGCTGCCGCACCCCCAAGGGACCAATGATTAAAAAATAAAAGACTCACAGCTCAATTGGTAGTTTGAGATGCTTTATTTCAGAATCATTATATGATACATAGGGTCGGTCGCGCCTAGGTGGCGACCAGAAGTGATGCTTGGGTCGGTTGCGCCTAGGTGGCAACCAGAGATGTTACATGGGTCGGTCGCGCCTGAGTGGCGACCAGAATGATTGGGTCGGTTGCGCCTAGGTGGCAACCAGAGATGTTACATGGGTCGGTCGCGCCTGAGTGGCGACCAGAATTGGGTCGGTTGCGCCTAGGTGGCAACCAGAGATGTTACATGGGTCGGTCGCGCCTGAGTGGCGACCAGAAATTGGGTCGGTTGCGCCTAGGTGGCAACCAGAGATGTTACATGGGTCGGTCGCGCCTGAGTGGCGACCAGAATTGGGTCGATCGCGCCTAGGTGGCGATCAGAAGTGTCACATTGGGTCGGTCGCGCCTGAGTGGCGACCAGAATTGAAATTTTTAGCCCTGAGTGGCCAGCTTGATGATGTAAACTCTTAATAATTTTGCTGCGGCTGCTGATGGCAACTCGCGACGCCTGGGATGTGTCCTTATTGGCAATGGCTCGTAGCCTTTGACTTCCTTGCCTCCCTTGCGGCCGTAATCTGAAGTCGCAAGTCAGGCAGGTGCCTCTTGGCCTTCACGATGTCATCAAAATTCTCCTGCGACTCGCGCATGGGCGCGCTCTCTGCGATGCAAGCTGCTCTGGCTATGGCCTTGTCGCCTCTTCGCATTCTTGAGCTATTCTTTTGTCGCCATTGATGGTGATGACTCCCCTAGGGCCTGGTATTTTAAGCTTTAGGTACACATAGCACGGCCTAGCCATAAACTTTGCGAATGCTTCTCTGCCAAACAGCGCATGATATGGGCTCTGGAAATCTACAACCTCGAACCAAATGTACTCGCTCCTGAAGTTGCTTTGTGTCCCAAAGGCGACCTCCAAGTTAACTCGCCCCAATGGCTGAGCTGATATGCCTGGCACGACACCATGAAACGTTGTTCTTGATGGGTGTAGCTGCTTTTCTTGAAGGTTCATTCTTTTGAAGGTTTCATAGTATAATATATTGATGCTGCTGCCTCCATCCATCAGTACTTTGCTCAACTTGTACCCTGCGACTTGAGGGGCAACCACCAGCGCGAGTTTTTCTTCATTTATTTCTCCTGGGTGATCCTCGCGGCTCCAAACTACTGGTTGCTCGGACCACTTTAGCCACTGTGGGACGGCTGGTACTATGGCGTTAACAGCCTGATTGCGTCGTCGCAGCTTTTGTTCCCTCCTTGAAGTATTCACCACAATGGTATGATACTGACCCAACTGTTTTGGGAATGTGGCTGATCTGGCTGCGGATTTGGGACGGCGTTGTTGCTGTTGTTGCCTCCGCCATGTTTACCTTCCTCGTTGTTTTGATGATTGAAGTTTGTGTTGAGTGGCTGTCCATCCTTCCACTTTTTGTAATGATAACACTGTGCCTTCGTGTGGTTGGGTGGTTTCCCATCTTTTCCTATATGGATGTCGCAGGGGCGGTTGAAAACCTCTTCCAAATTAACTGGGTGAAAATTCCTTCCTCTGCTGCTGCTTTGTTTGTAACGAGTATTCGTATTTGCGACTAACCCTGAGTTTCCTTCCTCGTTTTTGCGCTTGTTATAACTCGCATTGGCATTGCTAGCTTGCTGTTGTTGAGGCTTGCTACTGGCCTTCTTTCCCTTGCCAGTGTTTTCCTCTTCCTCCCCATCAGATGCGTCCCTGGTTTTATCCGAGCTAGCATACTTGTTGGCCGCCGCCATTACCTCGCTTAGGCTCTTGACTTTATCCTTCATGCGACCTAGTTTGTGGACTAGCGGCTCAAATTTGCAATTTTTCTCCATGACAAGGACTGCTGAACTGGGTGGTATGTTGTCTGAGGAATGTATGATCTCTGCGACCCTTCTCATCCAGTGGCGACTCGACTCGCCTTCCTTCTGTACACAACGCTCAAGGTCCTCTATGCTGCAGAGTCGCTTGCATGTTCCTTGGAAATTCTTGATAAAAGCTTCCTTCATCTCATCCCAAGAGTTTATTGAATTTGGTGGCAAATTTTGTAGCCATATGTGGGCTGCGCCTTCTAACATCATGTTTAGGTAACGTGCGCAGATCTCTTCGGATGCATTTAGGATGCTCATGCCCATCTCGTAATTGTTGAGCCAAGTAACAGGGTCCATGCTGGCGTTGTAGTTGGCGACCTTGCGAGGCCTTTGAAATCTGCAGGAAACGGTTCAGACCTGATTCTTTCGCTGAAACAGACTGGGCCTTTGAGTCGCGACGATAGGTTGGACGAAGCTGGCCTTCCTATTGGATTGGCCCCGCGCGGCTGCACAATCTCTATGGGTTGAATTTGCTGAGGTTGATTTTGAGCCGCAGGTTGATCTTCCCTTTGTCGCCTAGCCGAGCTTGAGGTCGCAACGTGTGGCGACTCCGCGTGGATGCTTCTCTCCGCCGTTGCTCTGCTATTGTAAGGGGTGGAGTGCAGCCGTCCTGCGTGTTCGGACATATTCGCCTGCTGTATTACTGCTGTGCTCAGCATCTCAATGGCGCGCCGTGCCTCTCTGTCCATTGGCGTGTTTCCTGCTGGCGCTAATCTGGCCAAGATGTTTGTGGCTGCAAAGAGATTCTCCACTGGGCTAACATAATGCCCTTGCGGCGTGTGGAACCTTTGAGGCTGCTGTGGCGATTGCTGAACAAAGGTTGGCTGCGTCAATGGCGGGGGCATCATGGCCCTGTTGTTAGCCTGTACTATGGCCCTTGACCCAGGTATCTCTGCTACTCTTGGTGCTGCGAAAGATGGAACCGCTGGTACGATTGATGGTACAGCGATTGCTTGAACCGCGGGCGCAGCTAACGGGGCCACGGACCGCATAACCATGGCAGATGGTGCCATGTGTGCGGGTACCGCGACTGAAGGTTGTGCGACCCCTGACCATGCGACCGGGTGCGCCGTGTTGGTGGCGACTGATGGGATCGTGTTGGTGGCGGCTGACGGGACCGCAATTGCTGGTTCAGGGTAGGTGATTGGAACAGCTCCATAGGGTTTACTGTTCCTGGCTGCAGGCGACTCGCGTGGCGTCTGTGTGGCAAGGTGGCCTGTATTCCTTGCAGAGTATTGGTTTCCTCGATGAGTCGCAGTTGCTCCTGTTGGAGGCGCTGTTCCTCACGCGCCAGCCTGGCTCTCTCATCTGCGATTCTCTGGACTTCATCATATAGCCCGATCCTGGTAGCCTCCAATTCTGTCACCCTAGCAGCCGCGTTAACCGCAGATATTGGTGTAAACAACACGCTTCCCTGTGGCGGCGTGACCGCTGCGCTGGGGGTTACCCTTGACCCTGATTCCGCAGGCGCGACTCCAGGTGGGTCTCTCTGTTTGCGACTCCTGAGGCCGCGACTCCTGGCGTCATCGCAGCGGATGCCGCGACTCCTGATGCGTCTAGCGCGGCTTGTTCTGCTGCTTCCGGCGGTGTGGGGGCTAAGCTGCCTGGTGGCATGCCCAGCCCTTCGTCCGCTTCTGTGGTCCTGTAGACCCCTTCACGTGCCGATCTTCTACAGAGGGCGAGCCACTATCCACAGGGCCTCCGCATAGCCTTTCCTCAAGGACATACTCAATGGATTGGCCTTCTTCGTCTTCGAGAGGCAGCGACTCGTGTTGATAGATTCTTCTTCTTGGTCCACTGTTACCGCGACTCCTTCTTCTGAGTCGCCATGTTGCGATGGATCCTCTGACTCGCCGCCAATGAAGCCGACGAAGACGTTGATGGATCCAAAGGGGATGACGTGGCCGGTCTCCAAGTAATCTGCTTCCGGCCCCCAGCTTGAATCGTCGATGAGGGGTGTGCCATTGACCGTGATGATACGGCCAACAACAAGATCTTCAGCTCCCTTCATGGATCCTGCGCGGAACGTGACGCTCTTGACCGCAGGCCCCACGGTGGGCGCCAACTGTCGTGGGTTTGTCACGTCAGGTGTCATAGATGACTTCGTAGGTGTGGGATTATGCGAGTCAAGCATCTCCGAGCTTGGGATCGCAGGAACAAAGATCAACACAGATTTACCCAGGTTCGGCCCCCTCAATGTGAGGTAAAAGACCTACTTCCTGCCTACCCTAGATTGGTATTGATATGATAATCGAGGTGTTACAATGGAGGCGATCCGATCTGGTACTCGCCGTATGAGCTAGGGTTTGGGGCTTGATAGCTTGACCCGCTCTAAGTCCTGCGAGTCCTCTTTATATACACAGAGGCTCGCTAGGTTACAAAAGGAAACTTCCCCATAAGGAATACATCCACAGAGGCCTACTCGGAGACTACTTGGTCTTCACGTCCTCCGGGATATGTCTTCTAGATCTTTCCCCTGATGGCGGTTCAATATTGGGCTTGCTCCCAAGTGGGCCTTCGTCCGTGCGAGTAAGTCAAGTCGCACTGGTCCGCGGGTTAACCCAGAAACTATTCCCCCGACAGAGCCGGCGCGGGAGTCGGGTTATGTGCAGCTTCTCCTGGGCCCAGTTATTGAGGAAACCAAAGGTGTTTCTGTACTGTCCATGGCCTTCACTTTCGTCTGTCACCGACGCCTGCTCACCATCAGCAGCTGCCGGAATTTGCTCAAGTACCGGGTTTGGTTGTTGCTGTCCATTGATATTTGGTGGTGGAACAACTCCAGATCCCCCAATTCCTAGACCGAGCTCGAGATTCATCGAAGGTGCAGTATAAACCGCCACCCTCCGAACCGGGCTTTGAGAAGACTCCATCTCAAATTGATCTTCCTCTTCCTCTTCTTCTTCTTCTTCCGGGTCATAACCATACCTTCCATCGAGCAGAGCCAAGAATGATTCCGTGTCATCCTCGCTGCCTGGCGGCGTCACCCGGGATCCGTGCCAGGTTTACCGACTGTTCCACGTGTCTGACCGCCAGATCCTCATGACCAGCTATTCCTATAGAGTCTTCCCATCTGATTGGACTAGGGTGGCAGCTCCTAACACAGAATCATACTCCTGATTACTAGCAGACCCGGTAGTACGTCTCATACCAACGACGATTGGTTCTCCTTCCATGTTGATGATGATCCGGCCAACCACCAGGTTCTTCATACCTTCCAGCGCAGCTCCCTTGATGATGACACTCTTGGCCGCAGGCCCCACGGTGGGCGCCAAATGTCGTGGGGTTGTCACGGCATATGCCACGGTAAGGTGACTTTGAGTTGAGGGCCAGGCGAAACTGGTGTCAGCAAGATTGTTTAGCGTGGATGGGACAAAGGATTTACCCAGGTTCAGCCTCTCCATTAGAGATAATGACCTACTTCCTTCTATGCTATTATTGATCTCGATCTCGATAACCCAGCTACAACAACAGAGCCGGATCTCGATTAGGGTTACAAGGTTCTCTCCCTCGTGGGACTTGTGCGATATGAAAAGCTTGACCTAGCTATGACCCGGGAGCCCCTTATATAGATGCCGGGTCTCCTGGTGTATGTACATGGTAAGGCCGGGTTCGACCCATACTTGGGATCCTACTCTATCTCCACCTCTTCGTGATCTCCAAGTCTTGGACTCCGTGACGTGCTCCGCCTCCGGGTCTTCTAGATCTTTCCTTACTTAGGCCGGGTTACCGCCAAGTGCGCCGGCCCATCAATAGAATCTAGCCCATAGTGGTGATAGCAGGCCATGCCCGGCCTCCTGCCTGGCGGGTCTACTTTCACCTTCCTAGGTATACCGGGTTATCTTTCCCCCAACAGATGGTAGGGATTGGATGAGATCATTCATGTAATAGATATCAGATTGTTAGGGCATGGTGCCTAGTATCCGTTGTTAGTACTTTATGTCATTGTTGCAACTTGTTATGCTTAATGCTTGACACTTAGGGCCCGAGTGCCATGATTTCAAATCTGAACATGTTGTTGAAGAGGATAATCATTGTTTTAGATCATATATGCAAGTTGTATACACATATAATTGTCCGGAACCCGAGGCCCCAAAGTGACAGCGATTGGGACAACGGGAGGGGATGGCTGTGATGTGAGCATCACGTATGTTCACGGAGTGTTAATGCTTTGTTCTAGTACTTTATGAAAAGGAGTACCTTAATTACCAGTGGTTTCCCTTGAGGCCCCGCTGCAAACGGGCTGGTAGGACAGAAGATGTTGTGCAAGTTTCTCATTGCGAGCACGTACGACTAAATATGGAACACATGCCTATGATTGATTATTACTTGGATGTTTTATTATTATTTACCTGCAAATGCCCTATGTATGACTATTTCATGAATTATCTTATCCATACAACGCCCGTTCATCCATTCCTATGCCTACAGTATTTTAATCCCCTGTCTACTGCAATCATTACTGTTGCCTTTATTTTACTGTTGCTTATTTCACTACTACTGCTACTATAAAACTGTTGCTATTGATAATCTGTGTCGAGCAAGTCTATTTCCAGGTGCAGCTGAACCGACAATTCAGCTGTCAAGGCTTATAAATATTCTTGGCTCCCCTTGTGTCGAATCAATAAATTTGAGTTTTACTTCCCTCGAAGACTGTTGCGATCCCCTATACTTGTGGGTCATCAAGACTATTTTCTAGCACCGTTGCCGGGGAGCATAGCTCTATTTATAAGCTCACCTGAGAGTGAGATTGTTCGCTGCAATTTATTCATCATGGGTAAACCTCGTGATGAAAAGGTTCCTATATTGCCATCCACTACAAGGAGAGGTACGACTCTGAGTACTTCTTTTGCTCCTGACGTCTGTTATGAGTCAACTTATTACACCACCACATGCTCCACGTGCTACTACTTCTGTTGAATCTGAAAATACTTCTGATAATTTTGATGATGCTTCTACTGTGCTTGATGAGAGTGGTTCATTAGGTAATTTTCTAGATGCTACAATTGCTAAAGCTAGACAAACTGAAATGTTGAAACACCTAATGAAAGTACCACTACACCTTTTAGTTTACCTGAGTTCAGAGAACATACTAGTGATGATCTTGAGGAAACTTATGTTGAACTTGATGATGATTTTATTGATGAATGCATAAACTATGATTCCTCTAAAGATGTTAATGCTATGAAAAATCTTCTTCAAAGATGTGCTGTCAATTATAAACTGTCTCCTGATGCTAAGTTTGTTACATCTCCCATTGACATAAAAGATAAAGATTATGATTTATCTATGGATTTGTCACATATATCTATTGCTGAGAAAGAACCTTTTAGAGGAACTGAAAATGAAAGTGCTATAGAACACATGAATATTCTCTCTACTTTAAGTAGTTTATTTTCTGATGATATTAAGAAACGCAGTTACGTCGTTAGCAAAAAAATTCCGTCCTCATTGAAAGACGAAGCTAAAACTTGGTTTAATAATTTATCTTCTGGATCAATTAAATGTCCGATGGATTTGGTAAATTTTTTTTCTTTCAGAAATATTTTCCTGCTAGTGCTCAACATGTTGCCTTGCAGAAAATCTTTAACTTTAAGCAAGTTGAGAAAGAGAAAATGCCTAAATCTTGGTCAAGGTTTTGTGCTTTACTTAGGGCTCGGCATGGACATCAACTAGCTAAAAATGAACTCCTTGATATATTCTATAATGGACTAACTGTTGAATCTAGGACATACCTAGATAGTTGTGCTGGTTGTGTTTTCAGGAAAAGAACTTCGGATGAAGCTGAGGAATTAATGGCTAAAATAAGTCAGAATCATGATGATTGGACTATACCTGAGCCAACTCTAGTACCTACACCGAGAAAAAGGGGGATGACTGAATTAAATGATGAAGGGACGAGAGAAGCCAAGAAATCTTTTAAAGAGAATGGTATTAAATCTGAAGATGTGAAAAATCTACCACCAATAGAATAACTATGTAAGCCAATTCCTCACCCATCTACAGTTGAGGTACACTCTCTCCAATGCTTTGATGATAGAGATATTCCTTATTCTAAACCTCCTGATCAATGCTTGGATGAATTTGATAACTATGCTGTTAAGCAAGATAATTTTAATATGAGAGTGCAAAATCATCTTATGGAAAATTCTCGTGCTATTGGTAAATTGCATGACATTGTGGAAAGAACTTCTAATGATGTTAAAATGCTTGTTAAACATTTCCATATGGTTCAAACTCAAATTGATCAACTTACTAAGGTGCAAAGAGAATTGCTAGTTAATGCTTCTAGAGATAAAGATAAACATGATTTCGGTATAGAAACTAGAGGTGGTGCTTCTAGTCAGGATCCTTTATATACTGAGGGACATCCTAAAAGAGTTGAACAAGATTCCCAATTAGCTAATGAAACTAGTACTATTGGGTGACGTAGCAGAATTTAAAATTTTCTGACCTACGTAACGTCCAGGATCATCTATGTAGTTACAGGAGAGGATAGTATTGTCGTTACCAACAACGAGTCGCGGAAGAGTTGTCGGTGACGATGTCGATGCCGATGTCGATGTCGATGAGGCCTGATGAAGATTCTCACGGTCAAGCCTGACGGTGAGAATGTTGTCGATCTCTCGTATGCCTTCTTGATCCAAATGAGTGAGGGCAAACGTCTATGACGTTTCACCCCTCCGAGAGTTCGCACACGTACGTCCGTCAAGATTCAGCAGCGCTTCACCGTGCCAGGATTAAGTGCTACTGGTATGCGTATGTTGGAGAGAGCATCTAACACACTGGTGACTTTGGGATTTCCAATCCCTAAACCTTCCACTATATTGAGATCTCCTTCCTCCATATCTTGTGATGCTTTGTTGGATGAACCAACCCTTTTGCAGTTTTTAATCTTAGCTTCCGCTATGATTAATTTCCTTGTAAGCTCATCCATACTTATGTTGCTACCAATCAAATTTGAATTTTGAATGTACCCGCCATAAGGCGGTGGTAGTGACATTAGCAATACTATACGACTCGCTTGGGCATTCATTGGAAAACCTAGATCTTCCAACATTTGGTTAAGATTAATCATCCTTACCAAGTGATCGTTGAGCAAACCCTTCATGTTTAACTTACAACTGAAGAGCTGTCTACTGATTGCGTAACATGCAATTTTGACTCTCACCTGGAATAAACTATGCAGCTCTATGAGCACATCATATGCACTCGCCTTCTCAAAGCGAGTGTGCAATTGTTTATCCATATAAGTTAACATTAATTCCCTTACTGCTTTCTCATCACGAACATAATTGCCATTCCATGACAATTCTAAGGAAGGTGCATCTAGAACATATAACTTTCTATTTTCTCTAAGTCTACTTCTAAGGGTGCAGATCCAACCTACAAAGTTTTTACCATTAACAGTTAAAGTTTACATTTTACAAAACAGGTTAATGTCGACAGGCTTTAATCTACAATGATAGCAAATTCCTTTTAGACCCCTTTTTCATGATTAATTTGCAGAAGTTAAAATGATATGATTTAACTATGGTGTGCTCCCACTGAAACTAATATTCCTCATGATCAATTAAAACAGTGATTCGGAATCCGCAGTCCTCAATAGTGTGAAGCATGGATGCATGTCATACACTATGACGAAAGGGTAGGCCAAATTGCTAATCACTTCCTGCCGTGATTTCTGTTCATCTTTCGATGTAGTGCTCCGAACTCATAACTAGTTATGCCAGGACGTCAAGACAACCAACCGTTCATGCTGCTAGGACAGTCCGTGCCCGCCTCCCGAACCCTTGGCACAAATTACTCCTGGATACAGGGTGTACGGTGATAAGCATCCAGTTTGACGGTGCCACAGTTGGATGAGCACGATCTCCTTGATATTTTCTTGAGGAATCACCCTAATAATCACGACTACTGCGCTACCAAAAAGAGTGCAGTAATAAAGAGAAATAAACTTTCACAATTACTTCCATGTGGATGTAAGAACTCCTTCTTTGTTCCACTCCTTGTCGTCGAGGTCTACGACGCTATCTTCATGTTCGTCTCCTATTTCTAAGAAACGAAATAACATGTGGCACGCAGACCCTAGATAGCAATCATGTGGTTTCCACCCATCATGCTTCTTCTAAATCCAACTCGTAGGTTGGAATTTATATGATGGTATTTCATACAACAATTGAATAAAATTAAAGGACTATACCACATCACATCACATGCCTACAAAAACAAGTTAGACGTCCTCTAACCTTTGTGTTTGCAATTTTTACGAGGCTTTGGGATTTACCGTGTAAAACCGTCACTGCCTATGTAAGGTATCAAGCATGACTATTCACGATGGTAGATTGACATTGCGGGGTGAAGGACAACCAACGTTACAAGCACGTCGCTGCTCCCCATCCAAACTTCACTGGTGCGCGTGATCCCCGTGTGGACCTAGTCCACATGCCCTTTCCACTACCAAGTCAACGAGACCAACTATAGAAAGACCCGGAGCTACTAAAGCACTTCGTTGGCGCCAACAAGCATACTAAGAGCAGTCGGAAGGTCCGTGGATTGCCAGAAGTCAGTAAGGTCAAACTATGCCGTCGGAACCATCCTTAAGTAGTTTATTGGGAAACATACATAAATAACCTGAATGTAAGAAGAGTTCTGACATACCCACACAAACTTGTGCGGTGCCCGCACAGACTTATGTGCTCTAGTACATACATGTACCTACTCATAGATCGCTATGATACCACTATTGGGTGACGTAGCAGAATTTAAAATTTTCCGACCTACGTAACATCCAGGATCGTCTATGTAGTTACATGACAGGATAGTACTGTTGTTACCAACAACGAGTCGCGAAAGAGTTGTCGGTGTCGATGTCGATGTCGATGCCGATGTCGATGAGGCCTGATGAAGATTCTCACGGTCAAGCCTGACGGTGAGAATGTTGTCGATCTCTCGTATGCCTTCTTGATCCAAACGAGTGAGGGTCAAACGTCTATGATGTTTCACCCCTCCGAGAGCTCACACATGTACGTCCGTCAAGATCCAGCAGCGCTTCGCCGTGACTCGAGGGTTTAATATCGAACTCTCGGTGAATCAGTAGTGAAAGATTTATCTTCCTATCCTTCTTTTGGTTACCTACGAAACAAAGTAAATGTTTTGGTCCTCAACCTCACCTGTGGTTGTCAAGCACAAGGTGTAAGAATGATATCAAGATAATATGCAATGCAAACAAGAAATAAATATGCAATGGTGGTAAATAAATATGCAAGGATGGTGGTGATAATGATAAATGATATTTTTGGGTTTTATATGATGTATGCAAGATGTAAAAGTGTTTTTGTATTTTCGGATTTTAAAATGGCAAAAAATGTAAAAGTGGCAAAATTTGTTGGAAAGGTGTTTCTTATGATTAAAAATGGACCGGGGTTCATGGTTTCACAAATGTACTCACTATTTAATAAAGTGGTAGACAATGGAGCACTAGAGTTGACATATGAGATTGCAACACAAAAGTTTAGTGACAAGTTACTAATTATATGGGAATCACGTCCTAACATAGAGACCTTTTGTTTATTAGTCTCACTTATACTCCACCAAGATGCAAACTAAATCATAACACCTCAGTAATTAAGATGTCTCAGAGTATAGCTTTAAGTATCATGACATGAAGTTAAAATAAGAACATGCTAGATCTAGTCACGGAGAAGTGGCATGGTCACCCACAACCCCTGTAGCAAGGTATTTTTCTTTATCCCTAGTGAGGCAACAAAGTAAGGTAAACATACCCAAGTAGATCACGGAACTATCTCTCACGTTCACCACACTAGCCACCCCCCGTTACTCCAACTAATGCACACATCACCCCACACACGCTCTCATAAACATGCTTGATCAAAACAAGTAAATAGGAACGGGGTACATAATATGCATCTATATTCATAACTGAATCAAAACATTGCAATCTCAAACATATATTAACTCATAAAAAGATCCACCACATAGGTATTACATAGATGACCGTAATCATGTTCAGCAGCTCATACAGTACTAATTAGTAAAGCTCAAAGAGAGGAGAGATACATAAGTTTCTTCCACAAACCCATAGTCCAGAGGTGGACTACTCCCTCTTCATCATGGAGATGGTGGAGAAGTCGTTGGAGAAGATGGAGACCACGCCGACAGCGCCCCACCAGAGTTTTCCCCCTCCAATCTGCAGCTCCAGGTCTCTGTTTCGGTGTTTCTGTGTTTTGGCGGCGCCCTTTCCAGAGAACGTCGGGGGACTTTTTATATAGGCATTTTTAGGTCAAGACGAAGTCGGTGGAGAAAAGATCTTCGGCAGCAGAGCCACGAGGCCCAAAAGGAGGGGTCCCACGCGGCCAGGTACATGGGCCGCATAGGCCCACCTATTTTGGCCCTCGGGTCTCCGCTTGTCTGCTTCCTTCGTTCCCAAGTCTTCTTCCTTCCAAAAATTGACGCTCGTAAATTTGCAGGTCATTTGGACGACGTTTGGGTCCCTTAAACATTAAAATAAAGAAATATGGTTTTCTGCCTGCGCATGGTTAGTTCCATAAAAATAGGAAATAAATATAATATTCCCAAAAATCATTATAAAACATTGATATAACCCTTATATGATGCAAATATGATTGGAATACAAGTAATATAGTGCAAAGTTCATGTATGCATTTTACATGCATCAATCCCCAAGCTTAACCAATACTCGTCCTCGAGTATGAAGGTGATAAAACTAACATGGACTTTGCAATTTAATACTAACAATGGATATCAAAGATGATTACTATTGCTACATAGAGTCAAATGATTAATTCTTAAAAGGAGTAGCAATATGCAAGATAGTTTATGAAGTGATATCAAGTATTCAATGCAAAGATGTTTAATGATAATTCACAAAGTGTAACATAGCAGAAAGTAATATGGACCACATGTATGCATAATGATAAGTAAGAACATCCTACAATGGTCATAGAGTATTGATGAAAATCTGAATATAAAAGGTGGACACTTTGGAAAAGATATATATGTGAGTAGAGGTAAAGCATGCATAAGTTTCATCTAACTTCCAAACTCTTCTTCTTAAGTTAATGATTGCAATGTGGTAATCCTTGGTGTCAAGCCCTCATTTCCCCTATCATAGCATCTTGAATGATTAAAGTTTAAAGTGAAAGCAAATATGAGTAGTGTGCTTGACAAAGTAAAGGTTGAATGTCTCATGCCCCTTGAATATAAGTACCTACACCATGGTTACTCAACTTGGGACACAAAGCAAGTTCAAGTTATATATCATTGTAAGTATAATAGTATCATAAAGAGCGTCAACTCTTGTCCCACGATATGGAACAAGCTCATATCAAAATGACAAGACAAACAAACAAAATGAACAACCTCAACACCCTTTTTATTTATCATTGGAATAGCTTTTTATTGTAAGGTGTATCACTGATGGTTCACCATAGTATGTAAGTAAATTTCCACCATGAATGATGCATGGCTTAGATTAGCAGCCCAGGCGTCTCTCTAACCATTTATACAAACTCATTTAAACTTGCTCTACTTCCACATTTATTTCACCATGATAAGCATCCATAGACAAAAGTACATGATATCAACTAAATGAAATAAAGAGCACGTTGAAAGCTTGCCATGTGACAGCACATATGAGCTAACTCCCAACCTCGAACAGTTGTCAAGCCCACAACATCATAATCTTAATCACAATGGGTCATGTTTTATTTATGCAATAAAAGTAAAGTATGCATCAAGTTTGTGAGAGCTATATAACCAACTTTTCTCATAACAATCAATAACATAAACATTTTCATTCAGAGGTATAGATAGCACAAATAACATGAAAAAACTTTCTCAGAATAGCATAAAGCTAATAGGTAGATATGGTGGACTCACTGGAATAACTTTGGTTGAAGGCGTTGGAAACAAGTTTTTACTTGTTGGAATTTTTGGGCTAGCAAGAGGGAGAAAGTTGACCATCTAAATGCATACATGAGTGTCCATAGAACTAACTAATCCATGTTAAACAAAGTAAAATAACATTCAGCATCAAAACATGAATAAGTGATAGCTCTTGATAAAGCATTTGCAAATTATTACTCATTAACAAGCTCATGAATCATGCAACTATATGTATCTTTTAAAATCAACTCAAACATCCATTTTACCAATCTTATAATAGCATACAACATATTTCAACCCATATTTCCAGTATCTCTTTCATATATAAGTGATAATGTGGTGCTCTCACAAAATAAAAATCAAACCAAACAAACAAACAAACAAAAAGACGCTCCAAGTTTATGCGATAAAGTGTTTCGATCGAAAAACAGAAGTTAGACGTGTGCGGACCGAGAGTGTGTAGGTCCAGTGGGGTTGTCTTCACATCCCCAAGCTTATGGTCTTCACCATCCTTGGATAACTCTTGGTGCATCTCCTCCAATCCCTGTGAAAAAACTTCAAAACACCGTTTCTCCCATTTTTTTTCGTGGGGTGCATTAGTAGTGATAAACAAATAGATTTCTTGCTGCATATAATCCTTGAACAAAAATTCATATGAATGTACAGAAAAATTATAATGTTGTATGCCTACTCATAAACTCATTTGGATCAAAAAGATTCAAGTTAAAAGTTCAAAGCATGCATTAAACAAAATGGGACAAATCTGTCCAGAAAAACAGCAGCAGCAAAACGTATTTTTCTACCCTACTAAACTTTCTCGAAAAATTCCGAAACAATTCATGCATATAGAGGATGAAAAGTTGCAACAAAGTTCAAATATGAGCTCATTCGGAGGTACAGAATAAGAACTAAAAATCACACTGTGCACAGATTCGTGCAGGAATAAAATCTCCGAACGCTATAAGCAACTTTTCCAAACCAAAATGAGTAAAACTTGGCACTTTATTAAAAATTCCAGAAACTAAACTAAAAACCTAGTCTCTCGTTACAGCAAGAGGACACAAAGAAAATCACACATAAAATAACCGGGTTGCCTCCCGTAAATCCCTTTCTTTATAGCCATATAGCTAGGCTTCTTACTTGATGTTTATAGAGGATGAAGCTCATGAGGGAGCTTGAACTTTGATATGGCCCTCTTCCTTGGGAAGTGTTCCGTGCATATTTTGTGTGGAAACTGAAACTTCACATTCCCTTCTTTTGAATCAATAATAGCACCTGTAGTACGAAGAAAAGGTCTTCCAAGAATAATAGGGCTAGAGGTTTTATTCCCCATGTCCATGATTAGAAAATCAACAGGCACAAAAGTCAAATGTAGCTCTACCATATTGGGTTGCGGGGAAAACTTCAAAATTTATCCGTACCTTACCGCCAAGATCTATTCTATGAAGGTACGTTGCACCCCATAATGCGATGATCCAGAATACTTACAAACACGCTTGCGGAAGATCTTGTGTTTGTCGAAGTAGATGTCGGTGAAGCCTGATGAAGAATCTCACGTCCACGCCGGGAGGTGAGATTGTTGCCATGCGTCGTCGTTGATGTAGACCTTGATGAAGTTGTTTCGTTGTCCAAGGAACTTACTTGCGCAAATCCTGCTCTAGCGGTATCCACACATACACCGTGTCAACCCACCCCGTGCATTCACCGCCTAGCTACTAGCACGTGGTGAAGAGAGTCAGCCTTGCAGCGTAGTTTAGGTGGTAGATCTAATCAACTAGATTAGATCTATATGAGAAGATTAGAGACATCTAATTCTCCACACATGAGATCTACAAGAGAGAGAGAACTTTGCTTCAATTGCTTGTGTCAAACCCTAGGGGCTTGGGGTTGCTTATAAAGGAGGCCAAGGGGTGGAGGGACTTGGGGAAGGGGCCAAGCCCTTCCCCTTGGGTCGGCCTGCCAAGGAAGGGAGGGAGGAGTCCCTCCCCTTCCCCAACACGGATTGGGAGGAGGAGTAGGACTCCTCCCTCCCAAACCTGCCAAACCCAAACAAGGAAGGGGGAGGAGACCCTCCCCCACTCCAACTCGGGTTGGAGGGGAGACTCCTCCCACCCGCCTCCTGCCTTGTGGGGCCCGTCCTGGGCCGCCGCCCCATGTGGGGCCCGCCTAGGCCGCCGCCCTTGCCGCGGGGGAGGGGGAGTCCCCCCCAACTCGGACTCGGCCCCTCCCCCACATACCATGTGGGTGTGGCTGCCTTGTGGGCCCACGGGCCCACTTGGCAGCCCCTTTTATTGGGCTCCAAATAAAATCCTTTATTTATATTTTGCAATATAATTAAATAAATAAATAATTGTTTCGTCTTAATTAATTCCAAAATGAATATTTCCTTTTACAGAAAATTCCCGGAATTAATTACTTATCATATAACTCATATTTATATGAACCGCGATACCTAGTATCCGCCAACAAAACTATCGGAACAATATTCCCTTCTTTATAAGCACTTGGATTAAATCCGCTGATCGTAGAAACCATTCCTATCATCCGGGGACATTAGATGTCCGCATTCTCTCTAACTTATAATTTACCGGAACAAATCCCAGTGACATCGGAGCTACTCCGACACAATCTCATTCCCACTAAAACTACATCGTTACTCTGAATCAAACATTGACCTACAGCTTAAGTGTGTGACCAGAAAGGTTCAGCAATCACAAAGTATTGTTTGGGAGCTTACCAAACAATAACCAGCAGTGGGTTAGGCATTCGTACTGGCACCCTTGTGTTGTGAATGAACAACACAGAACTTGTGCGTTACTCATTACTCTTAGTCCCCTTACGTGAACGATACCAATGATATCTCGAGATTGAGACAATGTGCTCTAGTGTGATCAAACCCTTTGATCATAACACATATTATTCTCGTACCAATATCATTCTCTTTTCTCATTCCGTATATATGTTGTCCCGTGATAAATCACGCTTGTGTCTGGCCAGACGATTGGGTGACAACAACAATACTTGTGATGGCCTAGAGGATGTATCTCTCCATCCTCTGGAGGAGTAAGTGCAATTCTTGAACGATCTCTGTTCCAATACATATTCTAGTTCAAGCCCAAAAGCCACCTATCATAGTCCCATGTTACTGCAAGACGTTTGATGGAAATCAAAGCTCGAATGTCGAATAAGCGGTCACAAGATACTCTCATAGCATAGGGATCTAGCTAATGATAACTAAATAGATGATCAATCGCTATTTCATCGTCGACGATTTGTCTCATAGCAAGATCATACGGTGGATCAGTTCAGTGCGATTATCATTCCGATAATCCACTCCTATAGTTGAATGACTTATACAAAGTCCATGATCAGGAAAACATGATCATCGAGCAACAAGATAGGCTAGTCTTAGAGACAAGACCAGGAACTTTTTTTTCCGTTCATATCTCTACACGTGTATCGGAGGTTTTCCTCTTGCATACGTTGTATTGCTATACAAGTACCCAATACAGTTGTAGCATAAAGATACAAACATTAATAATAAACATGGAGATAAATAATAAACTTAATTATTATTGTCTCTAGGGCATATCTCCAACAGTCTCCCACTTGCACTAGAAACAATAATGATTCTAGTTAGCATAATGACATGACACCAAATGGAACTAAGGTGCCACTCACGCTTTCGCATGCGGATATGAAACTGTTTCCGCACTTTGATCCAACCAAAGTTCATAAACTTTATTTTATCACCTCACATGCCAAAGCTGACTATGTAAGTCGGATATATTAGGAATTGGATATGGCTTTCTGGTTCCGTAGTAGCATTAATAATACCCGGTTGATATTATCATACCATCTTTATAGAAACCTCACCTGAGTAATGACTCATCCAATAACTTGCTTATCATGACGTCTCACATCAATGACGCAACTATCCTCGATTTGAGAGGTGTTTGTTGTTGTCAACGAATGGTAGTGGGCACTCTAACCCCCTTGTCAACCAGACTTTCAAAGAGCGGCTCCCATGAATGACGTTATCTCTACCAGCAAGGTAGATCATCCCTCTTCTCTTTTGTTTACACATGTATTTTAGTTTCTTTATAGATGACACTCCTCCCAACCTTTTGCTTACACAAGCCATGGCTAACCGAATCGTCGGGTGCCTTCCAACATTCACATACCATGGAGGAGTGTCTATTTGCAAATTAAGTTGCTTACTGATAAATCAGGGCAAAACATGTGAAGAGAATTATTAATGAAATTTGTAATTAATTGGGGCTGGGCACCCCGTTGCCAGCTCTTTTTGCAAAATTATTAGATAAGCGGATGTATATGCCACTAGTCCAGGTGATAGTCTGTCAGAAGTAAATGACAAGATTGAAAGATAAAACACCACATACTTCCTCATGAGCTATAAAACATTGACACAAATAAGGAGTAATAAAGTTTTGAATAGTTTAAATGTAGCACATGGAAATATTTACTTGGAATGGCAGGAAATACCACATAATAGGTAGGTATGGTGGACACAAATGGCATGGGTTTTGGCTCAAGTTTTGGATGCACGAGAAGCATTCCCTCTCAGTACAGAGTTTAGGCTAGCAAGGTTGTTTGAAGCAAACACGAGTATAAACCGGTACAGCAAGAATCACATAAAAACATATTGCAAGTATTATAAGACTCTACACTGTCTTCCTTGTTGCTCAAACATTTTACCAGAAAATATCTAGACCTTAGAGGGAACAAATATGCATCCCAAGTCTCAACAAGCTCTACGGTAGTTCTCCACTATTAGGCTTTAACTACATGATGCAAGAGTTTAAACACGATCTACTTGAGAGCTCAAAACAATTGCAAAGCATCAAATCGAAACAAGACAATAATCTACAAGAATGCATATGTCTTTTCCAATACCAACTATTACATGTAGCATTTTCTTTCTTCCAAACAAACATCAATTAATCTATTATATAATTAAAACACAGGACAAACAACGGCTTAGATTAATCAAACATATAACGTGAAAAACGAACGACTCAGATTTTAAAATAACGATTCGCTTGGACAAAGATCAAAACGACCGAAGCTGGCTACGTATACAAAGAGTAAATCGGTCAGAATTGACCACGTATGCCTATCTGGGAAGGATCGCGTTTGCCTACGCCGGAAAAAAAGTTCACGTAAGCAGAGAGGACTCACCATCGGACTGAAATAAAAATTAAAAATCTCCCAAACTTCATGTACGATCCATCTAGCATCTAGCACAATCGGATGGCCTTCTCTTTCTGACGTTGCCGTATACGCCGCCTTCATGGGTCGAGCTAAGCACCATCCAGAGCTATACCATGATCCACACTACCGCAGATCAAAGTCTCCAATATCAACACATCAAGACATGTCGACGCTCAGGCGCCAGTCGCCTGGCGAATCGGAGTCACGACATCAGGGAACCAAAAAAGTCTCCAATCGGCCGGCAAATCGCTGAATCTGCGATCCAAATACAAGATTGAGACAAATCAGTTTTGTGTGATGTTCTTTTGGAATAGCTAAGATTTTGGCGTCATCTCTACTCTACTGGGGAACATGCATAATGGGGAAAAGGCCTACAGGTCAAAGCCTCAGAACAACGATATAGAGAGCGGCCATCTCACGTCCTACAACTCAAGGCGATCTCATGTCCTACAGCTCACGGAAGAACTGGGGACGACGCAGTCAGCCTGAAGCTTTCGACCAGATCATAGAAGACAACACACGCGGCAAGCACTGGAGAGGAAGTTGTCGGCCTGAAGTACTCAGCCAGATGATGCAAGGAGCACCAGAGAGAATTCTGTCGGCCTGACATACTTGACGAGACATCAGAGGCATCAGGGAATAGCTGCATGGCTAGGAACTCACGTCACAAAGGCATGCATGGGCTCTATCTACAGATCGTCGTGGCCCGAAACAGGTTTGGATTAGTTTTTTTTTTTTGCTGATCTGTGGAAACTGTACACATATTTGTCTTAATTACATGTTCTTGGTTCAGTTGCTAAATATTTTATCTTGATTTGCAGCGTATGATATGCATCTGATAAATATACACAGATAGATTCGTTACGTGTGTAGTCGGTGATTGATATTGAGAGCGAGGTTTAAGCTTTAGATCATTATTGCAAGATGTGTGAGTGGTCACGAGAGATTTTGACGTTGAAGAGAAGGATATGCCTCTTTTTTTAATCTTGGTCTCTTCATTTGAATTGAACTAAATACATTAAAGTTTTGTTCCAGATATATATGATCAGTTTATGTTTTCGGTAACATGAGTTTACCAAGTAGTTTTACTCAGCGTAGTAATATTTTATTCCTATCAGTGATGCTTATGACCAACACTAACTGAATTTTCTTTTCTAGGACATGTTTAAACAAACGGATACATCAGTAATTGATTTCACTAATTAAATAGGATGTCCAAAAACTGGATGAGTCATTCAAAGTGGAGGATGCACAGTCGTTCAAACTGGATGAGTCATTCAAACTGGATGAGTCATTCAATTGTAAACAGTTTCGTTTCAACGAACATATCCAGCGATTCTGGCTCTTTGGACTGCACAGTCTCCCGATGTGATAATAATAGAAGATTCTTTTCCAGTAACGTTTCAAGGTTGACCAATTGCTCCAAATAGTTCATCGTTGTCGTAATTGCTACCAAATCTCTGTACGTATCAAAAGTTTGGTTTTCCTCACAGCATAACTTTTTGTGGAAGCCAACACGTATTTATTCAAGAACATCTAATCAACCTTTTGTAGTTTCTGTTTCACGTGCAGATAATATAGATTTCTACTCCAGTTAGACGTGAAAGACTGAATTTTAAGGAAAATCTTCAGATTTTGTTGGAGAGGTTGCATCAGCAAATATGTTTAGCACATATTAGTATAATAATAAAGGTAATGTTTCTAGCTTGTATTGCTTGCATCATTAATTTTGTGTAAATTTTTAAGTTGTGGCACAACAACCGCACTGAAAGGAAATAACCGAGGAAATAGATGTGAATGACAGAAGAAATTACAATACTTTATAGGAGCTGATGATGTTGACCGACTTGGACACTGTGAAATGCACGTAAAAGGATGATTTTAAGAATATGGAGCTGTTAATATTTAAAGAACATATCAGTGTTTATAGTGCAAGATGAGAATATTAGTTCCATACACTCGCCACTGCCTTGAGTATTTTTGCGATCACTATATTCTCCACTAGCCTGTTAGCTTTGCCTTTTATTTGAATTTGTTCAATCCTCAAAATGTGTTTAGGTTTTTTCGATGGTGCAATCGGTGGCATGGACGCAAGGCTTGAAGAATTAAGGTGTTCATATTCGATTCTTCAACTGGCTAATTCATGCGTGTTGACAACCTGCATCGGCACATGCATGCCCCCGGAGAAACTAAAAAGGTCAGCAAGCACCTTCGGCAGTAAGATTTCTACGATAGTGTCGTGTCATGGTGGCCAGATCGATAGCGCGACATCTCTCATGGCAGCTCTGGTGGCCCTAATCAATGAGGACAACAATGTTCATCTAGCGAGCGGACCACCGTACTTCCGTGACGAACTCCAGCAGCATGTCCTAGCAAAGAAAACGAGCTGCATGTCGTTTTGGCCGAGGTAGATTGAGTACACGCCTAGCGAGCATGGATCGGAGCTCCCGACCAGATGATGGAAGACATCACGGCAGGCACTGGAGAGGAGGCCGTCGACCTGGAGTACTCCACGTGATGATACAATTAGGAGCACCTGAGAGGATTCCGTCAGCCTGGCGTATTTTGATGAGACGATGAAAGGTATCAGCGAATTGTTACATGGGCAGGGACAAACGTCACAAAGGCATGCATGTGCTGTATTAGCAGATGGTATGGTGACCCAAAACAGGTTTGCATTCTTTTTTTTCTGATCTGAGGAAACTGTACATATTTGTCTTACCCGTTCTTGGTTCAGTTGCTAAATATTTTGTCTTGATTTGCATCGTATCGTCATATGAATTTGGGAATTATACACAGACATATTCGTTACGTGTGCGGTCTGTGATTGATATATATTGAGGGTGAGGTTTAAGCTCTAGAGCATTATTAATTGCAGGAATTTGTGGAGTAGTCCCGAGAGATTTGGAAATTGAAAAAAGGATAGCAGTATGCTTATTGTTTTTAATCTTTGTCTCTTCCTTTGAACTGAACAAAATTCATTGAAGTTTTGTTCCAATTATATATTAGTTTTAAGTTTTCGGTAACATGACTTTATCGAGTAATTTTACTCACTGCAGTAATATTTTTTTCCTCTACCTGTGATGCTAATGACCAACACTTACTGTATTTGTTTTTTAGGATGTGTTTAAACAAACGGATACATCAGTAGTTTCATATTGGACTCAAGGTCAACTGTAGACAGTTTCGTTACAAGGAACATAACCAGCGACTGTGGCTCTTTGGACTGGACAGTCGGAGATCTGATATATAATAGAAAGCTTCTTTTCCAGTAACGTTTGGAGGTTGATCAATTACTCAAAGAATTCATCAATATCGCAATTGCTACCAAATGTCTGTACGTATCAAAAGTTCGGTTTTCCTCAAAGCATAACTTTTTGTGGATGCTAGCACGTATTTATTCAATAACATCTGATCAACCTTTTGTAGTTTATGTTCTATCTGCAGATAATATTGTCTCTCCTCCAGTTAGACGTGAAAGACTGAATTTTAATGAAACTCTTCAGATTTGTTGGCGATGTTGCATCAACAAATATGTTTAGCAGATATCAGAATAATAATAAAGGTAATGTTTCCAGCTTGAGCATTAAGCTTTTGTTTCACTTTTTAAAGTGTGGCATGACAACGGCACCGAAAGGAATTAACCAAGAAAATATATGTGAATGAGAGAAGAAATTACATTACTTAAATGAGCTGATGACGTTGACCTGCTTGGACACTGTGAGATGCACGTAAAAGGATGATTTTTAAGAATGTGAAGTTGTTGAGATTAAATAAAACATATCAGTGTCTATAGTACAAGATATATATTATTAGACTATTAGTTCCATAGACTCTGCCACTGCCTTGAGTATTTTTGCGGTCACTATATTCTCCACTAGCCTGTTAGCTTTGCCTTTTATTTGAATTTGTTCAATTCTTGAAAATGAGTGTTGTTGTTTTTTTTCTTTTGCAGATCTCTATGCGTGTACTTTCTAAAGTTTATTTCTTTGACCGGTGTCCTTTTGTTTTACGATTGCATGTGTAGTTTGGATAATCACGTTGGATCCGATCTTGCCTTTGTATACGTGGTTGTGCTTGATAAATATCCACCGTTTATACATATATGTTTTAGGGTGACAAACGGAACCCTATATTGGAGCCTGGTCTATACTGAGAATTCTCTGCAGAGGACGCAATGGTTGCGAGTCATTTTCGTTTTTGTTGATCCTCTGGTGTTGGTATTTTTTTCTTTTCTTTTCTTTTGGGTTTGAATGTGTTGTTTGCTAGGACAAGATAATGAACGGTTAGGATTAGGAAGGGAAAAATGACAGCCTAAATTTAACGTAATCGTTTTTTTTTTCAATATTTATGGCAAGTCTCATCCCACAACATTGAAAGGTCCATCATGTCACATTTTGCTCTATAAGAGATCGTGGCCAGCAAAAAGAGGTCACATGTAGGAGTTCAGGTCAGGTTTAATTATTAGGAGTCACGTTCCATAATCTTTACACGTTCAAGCACATAGGAGAGAAGGCATGTGTGTGCGTCTATGAGGAACTTCAAGAAACAAGTTACATTTCCTACCGTACAAAGGTAAATAAGGTGAAAGCAATCATCAGGAATTATTACAATTTACTATGTTCCATTTTTAATGGGTATTATGTTTCATTTACATAGGTAGACATATACATTTAATCTTTTTGATGTACGGTGTGGTTGCTATATTAATATAGCGGGGTGAAAGCTTATTTCTTCTATATGGAGCCCGTTTTGAAAACTTGATATCGATATTTTTAAGTTTCCAAAAATCTCGACATAAATCAACCCTATATAAGTTCGATATATTGACACATTGTATGTAATTAGTAATTCGATTAACTTAATGAATATGCTTGAAAAGTACAAGTTCAATTAAGGAACAACCACATTGATGGCGAGTAATAATCGGTAGTTGATACTCGGTCAATGTAATTAAGCTCTGCACCCATGGAGTATAAAAAAACACTAATAACCTGACAATGTAATCGAAATTATGATTAGCGGTGAAATCCAGTAGAACATTAATTAGGCAAATGTCTGTACAAAAGTAATCGATTGTGAACCATACATATGACAGAGAAATTATATTTGAATATAAATTTCAGAGCTAATCTAGCCGCGCAAATGGGCGGGCCACCCAGCTAGTTATATAATGAAAAGAATAGAATTCTTACTCATTAATACGACTGACTTCAAACATTCATAATATAATTATCTAGATTATTTTCATAATCCAAACTAATTATTTTTAGCAATAATTTTGCTACTTTAGTTCAACAACAGCATCAAGTAATTGATATGAAAAGTGTTGCAACTTCTCACTATCACTTGTTTGTCCTTGATAAAACAATTTTTATTCAAGACTAGCTCTATGAATATTAGATATTCATATCTGTCCTTTCTTTATGAAATATTCATGCACATGATTTACTTCACATCCAAACAACTGTCAAGATTGGATCTTAGAGTCTCATGAATTTTTCTTGAACTCCTTTTATGACAAATGCCGTCATTCAATGAATGTTCATTATTCTGCTTGTAATTGTTTTGCTTATATCATGTTCCTAGACATTTAAATGATTTCAATCACCTAGTGATTTAATCATCAAACTCCTCACATGACCTTTTAATACTTAATTCGAATCATGTATACCTTACATGTATTCCTGGACAAAGTAATGATATGGAAACATTTGCATGTTTACCCTTTCATTCTAACACTTTCCCAAAGACTCCCCGTCTTAATTTAGTATTATGATTTCCACTTTCTCTTCCTGAGAAGACACTTTTCTCCAATTCTAAAGTCAACAAGCATTTAGAATTATGTGTGGAAAACTCTTGCCAAAATTACAATTTTGGACTTTTTGCAAAACACCTTTTCAATTCGAACTTAAAACTTTAAATCCTTAATTGAAAATATGGAACTTACTATCAAAATAACTCTAAGTTATAATTGATACAAATCCCAAGATATCAAACAAATAATCTATTTACTTTAGTGGGTAATTTGAAATTCTAATTTCACAACACATTAAGCAAGACCATGTAACATTTCCTTTTAATCTTTATTTTGCAAAAGATTTTATTACCATGATGATTTCGAGTTACCAAACTCCATCACAAGTAATTTTGACTAAGAAATAATTTTCCTTCGTCAACAATGTTACAATATTTTATTAAGTCCTTTCTTTTAACTGTAACAGCCCAAAGCTGAGAACCTAAAAACCGGTGGAAATTTTTCACTTTTGTGTTAATTCCATCATGGCATCCATGCATAAACATGGCTCTTCTGAGTTAATATAACCTTGATATCGAAATGATATGAAGTTGCTAAAACCAAATGCCAAAGTGCTTCAACAAAGTCCCCAAACAAAAAGACACTCAAAGCTGCAAAACAAAAATACTTGGACATCCATATTGGTCAAGGGAGTTTAAGAGTTCAAAATGTTATTTTGGACTTGCTCTAAATTTTTGCTAAAGGATTATAATTTGGGGAATTAGGAAATTGCCCGAATTGAAACCTATGAACAAAGTGGTATCAAACTATTTTATGTTGGAGCCCTAATTTTTGTGTAGCTTCTACTCAATATGGGGAGGCTCCCCAAATTTTCCCAAAATTTTATAAAATGTTTTGGTGCCCTAATAAAATTCAGGAACTGAAAGAGAGGAAAAAAACCCAGGCGGCGGTACCACCGCTAGGTTAAGCGGTACTACCGCCCGGGAGCTGCCGCCACCGCTACCGCAGCCGCTACCACCAGAATCGGCGTCCGACGCGCTTGACCGGTACCAACCAGTACCGCTGCCGGTACCGCCGCCGGTACCGCCGAAGTGGGAAGAGCAAAACCAGACCGCACCAGCGGTACCACCGCTGGGTTAAGCGGTAGTACCGCCTCTGCGGGATTTTTCAGCACGGCTTCGGGGCCGCCCCCTTCTCCCCATGCCCCATCCCTTCACTTGCTCTTCTTCCTCTCTCTCTCCTTTTTCCCCACGAGCTCCAAACCGAGCCCGCCATGGCCGAGCTCGCCGCCGGAGATTGAGCTAGGCCCGAGCAAATCGAAGACCATAGGAAGTTGCACCTCGACGTCCTCTACCATCTCACCGAAGGAATCAAGCCAAGGCGTTGTACATTGCCCGGATTCGCGTTCTTCGTCCGGGACGTGCGCCGCACTCCAAGCAAGTCGACGACGACTCCGACCTTCCCTTCCTTCGGCAAGCCTACCCACGAGTTCAGGGTGAGCATGCGAACCTTTCCATGTTTTTCCCTCGCTCCCTCTTGCTCTCTAGCTCAAATCCATCGAGGCTCGCCGTTGCACGGCTTCGGCGTGTGCATCGGGTAATCCGAGTCCAACTCTATCGGATAATCCGACACACCGGATATTCCGGTTACTGTTTCCACGGATAATCCGGCTGACCTGTTCTGACTTTAATACAAACCTGTTCTCCTCAATCTTTGTAATCCGGTTACAAGTATGTTTAATCCCCCCCCAAACCATGCATCTTCACATGTTCATGTCATTCATATGCAAAGTTAACCATAGGGTTCATCTATTGTGATCAACAAGTAAAGTTGAAGCATTACTTATTCCCCGGTATATTCGAGATGTGCCCCTTTTCGCATCCGAACTCCGTTTAAGTTGACTAGCTTGATTCATCCTTTTCTGGAGGATTTAAAATGTCATGCCATCATGTGTTTGCGCATTGCATTTGTTAATAAATGTGAGGTGTTTGATTGTTGTCTCCCGTGCGTTATGTTTCGATAGGTCAAGCAGACGGGGTTCCCCCGCAATACCCCGACGATCCCTACTACCAGCACCCTGATCAAGGCAAGCGTAACCCCCCCTGAGCATGTCTTATCCTATATTTCCGCAAATATTTTCTCCACTATAATATTGCATGCGGTTCCAAATGTCAATTTTATTGGATTAGAGTATCCTATAGTTGCATTAAGATTCCGATGCCAATACCTGTTTTCCCTCCTAATATCCATAGGATTGTATTGTTGGCCGAGATACTTACTATGCTATGTTGATGCTTAGCCATGCTTAGTTTAATTGCATAGCTATACGATGGATGGTTTGTGTTGGAAACAGGTGTTGAATAAAGGTTGATGGTGGAGAATTGTGGAGATGGATAATAAAATGCTAAAGGTGGGGATGAGAGGCCACTGTGGTTGTGGTGTTTTGTCTCGTTCTCGCCGCCTAGGTGCGAGTTCTGTACCTCCTGAACCAAGACTGAGCGTGCAACCATGCGTGAGGCCTATGCATTCGCAGTGCAGGAACCCTCATAGACTAAATAACTCGAGCGGGGCTAGCCAGGGTCCTCTAGTTCGGGCTTCCATTTGCGCGTGCGTGATGATGGTGGTATGAACTGGATGAGGATGGTGGTGTTAGGAAAATGAGTGGCTGTGGGGCGGGGTGTTGTGATCCTGGCAGTCCTACCGCCACTGATGATCCTGGAAAGTCCTTAACGAGGGAGAAGTCGACACCGCTCCCACCCAGCCGGCTCTCCAAGGAAGAGAGCTAAAAGCTAGGTAATGGGCCGGACGGTACGCGTGGCAAACATTGTACACCCCTGCAGGGTTAAATCTTTTCGAAAAGCCGTGTCCACGGTTAAGGACAACTTGGGAAGGACGATGATCATAGAATAACTTTAACGGAATGATTAAAAACTGGGTACTAGAGGTACCACTCAAGATGTAAGGTGAGCTTCCTCGAGGGTGATTCGGGGAGGTGCCTTTGATGAACAGGTACAGTGGTTGATGATGGTGATGATGAAAGGTGATGAAAAAAGAGTACTTCTTACCTCTTTTGAAAATACTCTGATTAGTCGATGCCTTTGAGTTATGTTTTCATAAATAAAATCAGCTTTATGCAAAACAGCCATATAACTTTGAAAGCCTCATCGAGCTAAAGCTCTATATATAATCTTGCGAGTTCGTCGAACTCAACGTCGTTTGTTTTGTTTCAGAGGAGGACTTCACCGACCTCGAAGGTGGGTTCTTTGTGGACGTCGACGAGTAGTCTGGGGTTCCCAGGTGGCAGCTTGGGACATCCCGGAACAGCTGGCGCTGTGATGTTTATCTGTAGGCCTCTTAGGCCATAATTTGGATCTTGTTGTTTAGAACAACCTAATTTGCTTCCGCTTGATGTAATGTTGGGTCTGTGACCTCTGGTTGTCATTTGCTATCTTTCTCTATTATAAGAGTTGAACTATATGATTTGTGTCGTAGAGTCTGTGATGTGCCAGTTGTTCCACAAGTCTTGATCTCTCTATTATACATTGAGGGTTGTGCCTGTGTTAAGGCATCAATCGGGGTGTTGCGTTGCCGATGATCCATTCCGAGCAACGCCTGCCAAAGGTTTTGGCCGGGGATTGGTAAACCCGTAACCTCCGGTTGTATCGCTTAACCGGTGACACACAGCATCACTGTATAACAGTCGGGTCGGGGCGCCACAAGTTGGTATCAGAGCAGTACTGCCTGTAGGAAACCCTTCTACTGGTCGATGTTGAGTCTAGTGTTTGTGAAAATATTTTTAACCTAAAAATGAGTTGTGAAAACCATCTTAGGATTCTTTTTACTCCTTATCTGGTTACCCTCTAATCTCGGAGCAATCTTACCTCGATTTGAGTTAAAGGTTTTACTTCTCACCTGTTACTTCAAAATTAGAAACGTGGGGGGTTCGACCTTTAGTGTTATGTGTCACGTTGCTCCCGCTGCGTTGCAATCCCAAATCAACTCAGATGTTTCTACCGAATCAAATCTTGATCCTTTCTTTGGGTTTTAACCCACGGACTTGAACATAAGGTCCCGGATTGTGCCAACTAGAGTGTGTTAAGTGTGATTTCTTAACTCTCGCTAGTAGCACATGATGCTGATTTGACCCAAGTTCTATCTTGTTGATTCCTTGTCAATTGTTGTACAATGTATTATCGTCCCTAGTCTGTGTACTTGTGTAGACGCTAATGCTATTGTTCGACCATTCGGAGAAAGATACTAACTGTGTCATTGTCAAATCTCCAGAATGGCTCGAGGAGGTCGTGGAGGCCGTGGTGGTCGCGGTAACCACAATGATGATGAGGATGATCTGCCGCCACCACCCTCGATGGCTGAGGTCTTGATGGCCATTGAGGAGAACCGTGGGCGCAATGAGCGCTTGCTTGAAGTTGGTGCAGCAGAATGCACGGAGGAACGAGTGCAACACTCTCACTGAGTTCCTGCGCTCGCAGCCACCCACTTTGCTGATGCTAAGGAGCCACTGGAAGCTGATGATTGGCTTCGTGCTTGGAGCGCAAGTTCTCCGCGCTTCATGTCCCATTGGCGGAGCAAGTCAACTTTGCCACCTATCTTTGGTTGGTGCTGCTGGCTGTTGGTGGGAAAGCCATGTGGCTTGTTTCCAGCCAACCATGTCTTCACCTGGGCTGATTTCCGCACTGCCTTCCGAGCGGAGTACATTCCCCAGCCTATCATGGACTTGAAGAGGAGGGAGTTCCTGGATTTGCAACAGGGACGGATGGACCTCCGCACTTATGGTCGTGAGTTCAACCATCTCTCTCGTTACGCCCCAAGGGACGTGACCAATGATGCTGACAAGCAAGAGCTGTTCCGCAAGGGTCTGACTCCGCAGCTCCGCTATGAGCTATTGCCCTTCAGGTTCCAGACCTATCAGGAGCTGTTCAACCAGGCTTTCACTCTTGAGCAAGGAAGAAAGGAACTTGAAGCTTCCAAGAGGCCCGCACATGGGGACCACCAGAGTTCCTCGGGTTCTGAGAGCAAGAAGCGCAGGGTGTTTGTTCCCTACAGCGCGTGCCGCGTGCTCCATTCATGCCAGAGCCGCAGGGTATAGGCCACCTCCTCCGCGTCCCACTACTTCGACACTTGGGATAGGCGGAGTGGGTACCGTCCTATGCTACCTGCTCCACCTGGACTCACTTGCTACACCTGTGGCCAGGCTGGCCACTACTCCAGGGAGTGCCCCCAGAAGGCACCTCTCGCGATAACTCCTGCACGAGCCCCTGCCACTCCAACTGGCAAGGCTGGACCTATTGTGCGTGGTCGCCTGAACCACGTCTCTATTGAAGAAGCTGAAGAGGACCCCGGCGTTCTTATGGGTGAGTTACGAATCAACGGCAATACAGCTACAGTTTTGTTTGACTCTGGAGCATCGCATTCATTCATATCCATAGCGTTTGCAAAAGACCACAAATACCGTTCGAGAAAATGAGCCATCCCTTGGTGATTGCCACTCCTGGCTCCAAATGGCAAACCGATGGGGTTACTCCTGAGGTCCAGATTAATATAGGTTCCTTGTCTTTTCCTTATGCCTTGGTAGCTCTGAAGTCCAAAGGCATTGATGTCATACTGGGCATGAACTGGCTAACCAAATACCGGCTAATCTCGACTGTGCCGCCAAGACCATTACTGTGACCGCTCCTTCCGGTGACATTGTGAAGTATTGGCCTGCAACATCAATACCTCCGTCCGCCATCGTACCCAATCACCTGAGATCCTCCTTTGCTTTATGGAAGGCGAATCCCCTCCTGAAATCCAGGACATACACGTGGTGTGTGACTTCCCGGATGTGTTCCCGGAAGAGTTGCCTGGCATGCCTCCTGACCGAAGTGTGGAGTTTGTCATAGAGCTACTTCCCGGTACCGCTCCAATTTCCAAGAAGCCCTACCGTATGCCGGTGGAAGAGTTGGCTCTGTTGAAAGAGCAAATTGATGTTGCTAGCAAAGGAGTTCATCCAGCCTAGCAGTTCACCTTGGGGTTGTCCGGTACTCTTTGTCAAGAAGAGGGATTCTACCGTGCCTCGTCTAGTCTCTGACTATCGACCGTTGAATGCGGTGACAATCAAGAACAAGTATCCTATTCCTCGCATCAATGATCTGTTGGATCAGTTAGCTGGTGCAACGGTATTCTCCAAGATGGATCTGAGGTCAGGCTACCATCAGATAAAAATCAGAAAGGAGGATATTCCAAAGACGGCATTTGTTACTCGTTATGGCTCATATGAGTATACCGTCATGTCCTTTGGTCTCACAAATGCCCAGCTACTTTCATGAGGCTCATGAACTCCATCTTCATGGATTATCTTGACAAGTTTGTCGTCATTTACATTGATGACATTCTCATCTATTCCAAAACCAATGAAGAGCATGAGGAACATCTTCGTTTGGTTCTGACAAGACTTCGAGAACACCGCCTCTATGCCAAGTTCTCCAAGTGTGAGTTTTGGTTGGATAATCTTATCTTCCTTGGTCATGTGATATCCGCTAATGGTGTGGCTGTCATTCCTGACAAGATTCAGTCCATTCTGGATTGGAAAACTCCAATGTCAGTCAAGGACATCGTAGCTTTCTCGGATTGGCGGGTTACTACCGCCGATTCATCGAAGGTTTCTCCAAGATAGCCAAGGCCTGACTGACCTTCTCAAGAAGGATAAAAAGTTTGTATGGTCGGCCGAAGCTGAAGAGAGTTTCAAAACACTGAAAGCCAAACTCACGTCCGCTCCTGTGCTTGTCCTGCCGGACACAAGCAAGGATTTCGTCGTCTTCTGTGACGCCTCTCTTCAAGGCTTGGGCTGTGTGCTAATGCAAGATGGCCATGTGGTGGCATATGCTTCTCGCCAACTTAAGCCGCATGAGCTCAATTACCCACTCATGATCTAGAGCTTGCCGCTGTGGTTATGCTTTGAAGCAATGGAGACCATACCTGTTTGGTAACCGTTGCGAGATCTTCTCGGATCACAAGAGTCTGAAGTACCTCTTCACCCAGCCGGATTTAAATCTCAGGCAAAGGCGTTGGTTGGAGTTAATCACGGACTATAATGTGAGTCTGAACTATCAACCCGGCAAAGCAAACGTCGTGGCTGACGCGCTAAGTCGGAAGTCCTATTGCAACAATCTGATGATTGAGAAGGCCCAACCTGCTCTTCATGAAGAGTTCCCGTTTGAACTGGAAATTGTTCCCTCCGGCTATCTTGCAAATCTGGAGATCAAATCTACTCTTGTAGACCAGATTAAGGATGCTCAAACTCGTGACAAGGGTATTCAGAAAATCAAAGAGAACATTGCTAGCGGGAAGGCAAAATGTTTTTCTGTCAATGAATCCGGAGTTGTTTATTTTGGTGACCGCTTGGTAGTGCCAAAGAAACGAAAATTGAGGGAGCTGATCCTCCAAGAAGCTCATGAATCTCCTCTCTCTATTCATCCCGGTAGTACCAAGATGTACCAAGACCTTCGACCACTATTCTGGTGGACTCGTATGAAACGAGAAATTGCCAAGTATGTTGCTGAATGCGACACCTGTCGACGGGTAAAGCTGAACATCAAAGACCTGCCGGCACTCTTCGCCCTATTGCGTCCCCGAGTGGAAATGGGATGAAATTGGTATGGACTTCATCACCGGGTTTCCCCGATCTCAAAAGGGCAACAATGCTATCTGGGTAATCATTGATCGTCTTTCCAAGGTTGCTCACTTCCTACCAGTCCGTGATGATATACGGCAAGTCAACTTGCTGATTATATTTGGCTCGTATTGTTCCATTGCATGGGGTCCCTCTGAGGATCATATCGGACCGTGGAAGTATCTTTGTATCCAAGTTTGGCAGAGTTTCCAAACTGCTATGGGGTCCCGTCTCAACTTCAGTACCGCCTACCATCCTCAAACTGATGGTCAACCGAAAGAGTGAACCAAGTGTTGGAAGACATGCTTCGGGCATGTGTGATCTCTTTTGGCAAGGGTTGGGAAAAGTATCTCCCTTTCGCGGAGTTCTCCTACAACAATAGCTATCAAGCTAGTCTGGGCATGGCTCCATTCGAGGCTCTATATGGAAGAAAATGCCGTACTCCTCTGAATTGGTCCGAACCGGAGAGAGAGCACTCTTTGGTCCTGATGTGATCAATGAAGCTGAGGAGAAGGTTCGAATCATAAGAGAGAATCTGAAGATTGCTCAGTCTAGGCAGAAGAGCTACTATGATAAGCCATCAGGAAATTCACTACGAAATTGGTGATAAAGCTTATCTCCGTGTCTCTCCCCTTCGTGGCGTTCGCCGCTTCGGAATCAAAGGAAAATTGGCCCCTCGCTATGTTGGTCCTTTCACCGTTCTAGAAAAGCGAGGAGATCTTTCTTATAAGTTGGAGTTACCGGTCAAATTCCCAAATGTACATGATGTGTTTCATGTCTCCCAACTTCGCCGGTGCTTCAAGGATCCTATCCATGGGGTCAATCATGAAGAGCTAGATCTACAAGAAGATCTCACTTATCGAGCATCCTATCCGTGTCTTGGATGAAGCTGAAAGAAAGACCCGCAACAAGACTACCAAATTCCTCAAAGTTCAATGGTCACATCATTCCGAGGAAGAAGCAACTTGGGAACGAGAGTCTAGTCTTCGTGAGGAGTATCCCGACTTCTTTTCGCACTCTTAGAATCTCGGGGCGAGATTCCTGTAAGGAGGGTAGAGTTGTAACAGCCCAAAGCTGAGAACCTAAAAACCGGTGTAAATTTTTCACTTTTGTGTTAATTGCATCATGGCATCCATGCATAAACATGGCTCTTCTGAGTTAATACAACCTTGATATCGAAATGATATGAAGTTGCTAAAACCAAATGCCAAAGTGCTTCAACAAAGTCCCCAAACAAAGAAGACACTCAAAGCTGCAAAACAAAAATACTTGGACATCCATATTGGTCAAGGGAGTTTAAGAGTTCAAAATGTTATTTTGGACTTGCTCTAAATTTTTGCTAAAGGATTATAATTTGGGGAATTAGAAAATTGCCCGAATTGAAACCTATGAACAAAGTGGTACCAAACTATTTTATGTTGGAGCCCTAATTTTTGTGTAGCTTCTACTCAATATGGGGAGGCTCCCCAAATTTTCCCAAAATTTTATAAAATGTTTTGGTGCCCTAATAAAATTCAGGAACTGAAAGAGAGGAAAAAACCCAGGCGGCGGTACCACCGCTGGGTTAAGCGTACTACCGCCCGGGAGCTGCCGCCACCGCTACCGCAGCCGCTACCGCCAGAATCGGCGTTCGACGCGCTTGACCGGTACCAACCAGTACCGCTGCCGGTACCGCCGAAGTGGGAAGAGCGAAACCAGACCGCACCAGCGGTACCACCGCTGGGTTAAGCGGTAGTACCGCCGCTGCGGGATTTTTCAGCACGGCTTCGGGGCCGCCCCCTTCTCCCCATGCCCCATCCCTTCACTTGCTCTTCTTCCTCTCTCTCTCCTTTTTCCCCACGAGCTCCAAACCGAGCCCGCCATGGCCGAGCTGGCCGCCGGAGATTGAGCTAGGCCCGAGCAAATCAAAGACCATAGAAAGTTGCACCTCGACGTCCTCTACCATCTCACGAAGGAATCAAGCCAAGGCATTGTACATTGCCCGGATTTGCGTTCTTCGTCCGGGACCTTCGGCAAGCCTACCCACGAGTTCAGGGTGAGCTTGCGAACCTTTCCATGTTTTTCCCTCGCTCCCTCTTGCTCTCAAGCTCAAATCCATCGAGGCTCGCCGTTGCACGGCTTTGGCGTGTGCACCGGGTAATCCGAGTCCAACTCTATCGGATAATCCGACACACCGGATATTCTGGTTACTGTTTCCACCGGATAATCCGGCTGACCTGTTCTGACTTCAATACAAACCTGTTCTCCTCAATCTTTGTAATCCGGTTACAAGTATGTTTAATCCCCCCCAAACCATGCATCTTCACATGTTCATGTCATTCATATGCAAAGTTAACCATAGGGTTCATCTATTGTGTTCAACAAGTAAAGTTGAAGCATTACTTATTCCCCCGGTATATTCGAGATGTGCCCCTTTTCGCATCCGAACTCCGTTTAAGTTGACTAGCTTGATTCATCCTTTTCTGGAGGATTTAAAATTTTATGCCATCATGTGTTTGCGCATTGCATTTGTTAATAAATGTGAGGTGTTTGCTTGTTGTCTCCCGTGCGTTATGTTTCGATAGGTCAAGCAGACGGGGTTCCCCCGCAATACCCCGACGATCCCTACTACCAGCACCTGATCAAGGCAAGCGTAACCCCCCCCCCTCTGAGCATGTCTTATCCTATATTTCCGCAAATATTTTCTCCACTATAATATTGCATGTGGTTCCAAATGTCAATTCTATTGGATTAGAGTATCCTATAGTTGCATTAAGATTCCGATGCCAATACCTGTTTTCCCTCCTAATATCCATAGGATTGTATTGTTGGCCGAGACACTTACTATGCTATGTTGATGCTTAGCCATGCTTAGTTTAATTGCATAGCTATACGATGGATGGTTTGTGTTGGAAACAGGTGTTGAAATAAAGGGTTGATGGTGGAGGAATTGTGGAGATGGATCATAAAATGCTAAAAGGTGGGGATGAGAGGCCACAGTGGTTGTGGTGTTTTGTCTCGTTCTCGCCGCCTAGGTGCGAGTTCTGTACCTCCTGAACCAAGACTGAGTGTGCAACCATGCGTGAGGCCTATGCATTCGTAGTGCAGGAACCCTCATAGACTAAATAACTCGAGCGGGGCTAGCCAGGGTCCACTAGTTCGGGCTTCCATTTGCGCGTGCGTGATGATGGTGGTATGAACTGGGATGAGGATGGTGGTGTTAGGAAAATGAGTGGCTGTGGGGCGGGGTGTTGTGATCCTGGCAGTCCTACCGCCACTGATGATCCTGGAAAGTCCTTAACGAGGGAGAAGTCGACACCGCTCCCACCCAGCCGGCTCTCCAAGGAAGAGAGCTAAAAGCTAGGTAATGGGCCGGACGGTACGCGTGGCAAACATTGTACACCCCTGCAGGGTTAAATCTTTTCGAAAAGCCGTGTCCACGGTTAAGGACAACTTGGGAATGGACGATGATCATAGAATAACTTTAACGGAATGATTAAAAACTGGGTGCTAGAGGTACCACTCAAGACTGTAAGGTGAGCTTCCTCGAGGGTGATTCGGGGAGGTGCCTTTGATGAACAGGTACAGTGGTTGATGATGGTGGATGATGAAGGTGATGAAAGAAAGAGTACTTCTTACCTCTTTTGAAAACACTCTGTTTAGTCGATGCCTTTGAGTTATGTTTTCATAAATAAAATCAGCTTTATGCAAAACTGCCATATAACTTTGAAAGCCTCATCGAGCTAGAGCTCTATATATAATCTTGCGAGTTCATCGAACTCAACGTCGTTTGTTTTGTTTCAGAGGAGGACTTCACCGATCTCGAAGGTGGTTTCTTTGTGGACGTCAACGAGTAGTCTGAGGTTCCCAGGTGGCAGCTTGGGACATCCCGGATCAGCTGGCACTGTGATGTTTATTTGTAGGCCTCTTAGGCCATAATTTGGATCTTGTTGTTTAGACAACCTAATTTGCTTCCGCTTGATGTAATGTTGGGTATGTGACCTCTGAATGTCATTTGCTATCTTTCTCTATTATAAGAGTTGAACTATATGATTTGTGTCGTAGAGTCTGTGATGTGCCAGTTGTTCCACAAGTCTTGATCTCTCTATTATACATTGAGGGTTGTGCCTGTGTTAAGGCATCAATCGGGGAGTTGTGTTGCCGATGATCCATTCCGAGCAACGCCTGCCAAAGGTTTTGGCCGGGGATTGGTAAACCCGTAACCTCCGGTTGTATCGCTTAACCGGTGACACACAGCATCACTGTATAGCAGTCGGGTCGGGGCGCCACATTAACTTTAATAAAATTCCTTTGATTCCTTTATTTTGATTCTCACACTCTCCCACTGAATTTTATGAAACATTGAAACTTCAACAGTTTCATTAACTCTATTTCATTAATATGCAACTTCATATTAATTCCTCAATATAATTAAATTAATGGGTAGATTCCACTCCTTTATGTAAACCTCGAAATTTACTAGTGCCTAGCACTTTGCCAAATTCGAGTCTACTAAATGCCTAGCATTTTGTGGATTTCGATTTTCATCAAATGCCTAGCACTTTATGAATTTCGAATTTCTCCAAGTGTATGACACTTTGTGATTTTAGTTGTATCCATTTAATTTAGAGATATCTTTAAGAGTCTCAAAGAGAACCAACGAAAAGTATAACTCCAAATCAAAGATTAAACTAACTCTAATTATTACTTATAACTTTAAGCAATAACTTGAATCAAAACAATAAAGACTTGACAAACAAATCATTAATGACATAACATAATAAAGAAGATATAAACTTTGAATTTCCAAACTTGGAATTCCCACACATACTTTATAATTCAAACAATGACTTGTTCCAGAATACAAAATATTCATTAGATAATGATCAAACTGAAAATAACTCTTATTTAAAGTTCTAGTGTAAATCTTCTTCATTGACTTGGATTGAAGACACAGTGGTCACTATTGCATAAAATGCGATCTTCCACTGTGCTTCTTCTAGGATGTAAAGCTACACAACAATCGTAACTTCTACGTCTTCCCAGAATTTCCTCTTCTTTCCAGCATTAGCTCCTTCCAAAGTACCTGCCACTGGTGCAAGTTTGAGCATTCATTTGTATCCAATACCAATGATCATAATTGCTGAAATTATGTCAATAAGTAAAACTCTTATACCTGTCTTGGTCCAGTTAAGATCCCCATTCTGATATCAGCTTCCGCTTCCTTGAGCAAGGCAAACAGCATCTGAACCGGCCACTCATCCGCCATGCGATTGTACATCGCCATGAAGGCATGATATGCAGGTGGTAGTGCCGCTAGCACAATGTCACAGAGAAACTCGTGACCAACTGGAGATCCAATTTGTCTAAGTTTCTCCTCTAATTTGGTAACTCTGATTTCAAACATTTGAATGGGTTCACCCAACTCAAGATGAATGATTATCAGTTCCCTTCTTAGATTGTAACGCTCAGCGCGTATTTGATGTATGAACCTAGCTTTCAATACTTCCATCAATCGGAAGGGACGCATGTCTTCGAAAAGACCGCCTAGCTGTGGTTCAATACAAGCATGCATGAGCTCCTTGACAATGCACTCATCACAGAACATGTGAGGTCCACCATAATTTTCATCATGTGAATCTATGGGATTCAGAACATCAACTTTTCCTGCGCTCTTGAGAGCACCGACCATGTGGTGAAACCATTCTCGAAAGTTGTTTCCATTTGCAGCTAATGGTGTACGACTCAACATCTGATTGAAATGGAACTTTTCAAAGTGGTCCATAATCTACCACAAAACAAGTTTATTTAGACTTTTAGTTTATTACTAATTTTAATGCACTACTTTAATTCAATCAAACACGAATCTAAGATATGGTCCCACTAAGTCCAATAATCCTCTTGATTGGCACTAAGTGATTCAGCATCCGATTGCCCTACGAAGCAAGCATGGATACATGTCATGTCCGTCGGCCAACCGGTAAGCACTATGCTAATTGCAGCAGCTACAACTCTTGTTCGTCTTTCGACGGATGTGTTTCGAACTCATATCTGTGTATGCCTGGACGTCAAGACAACCAACCGACACTGGCTGCTGGAATGGTTCACGCTGCCTCCCGAACCCTTGGTACACATTACTCCTGGATACAGGTCGTACGGCAACAAGCATCCAGTTTGACGGTGCCACGGTTGGTAAGAACACGATCTCCTTGATTTCATTTGAGGATTCACCCTAATAAACGACTACTGCGCAATCAAGGTGCAAACAACAAAGGATAAACATCACAGGAAATTAATAATAATTCATGTGCTTTGGTATAGCCTTTGTTATTCCTCGGAAGTCCTTGGCACTCGTCCTTGAGGATCACCATCTTCATTGTTCCCGGTCATGGCAAAATTCCCGAAGGAAAATTACCATATCCGAAACCTCGCCAAGTACACGTCGCCGACCCAATGCCGGCGTCTCCTCCCGGTCTCCACGACGAACTCTTCTTCGCTTGATTGTCGATGACGAACTCGATCAATTGTTTTGGCTCCCACCATCATTTTAAGACACCGTAACAAAATAGCTATACCAAAACACATGCACACAATCCTGCAAAACCAAGTTAGACGTATCTAACGCTTTGTTTGCAAGTTTTACGTGGCTCTTTAGGCTCTACGGAATTACCGTTACTACCTGCGTATTGAAGCACGTTTAGGCTAGTTGCTAGATTAACATTGCGGGGTGATTGAGATCCCAACATTACGAAAACGTTGCAGAACCCCAATCTAAACAATCACATGTGCGCGTGACCCCCGTGAGGCGTCCAACCCTCAGGCCCAATCCGTATATACATCAACGTCCACAACTAAGGGTATAGACCCGAAGCTACTGAAGCACATCGTTGGCGCCAACAAGCATACTAGGAGCAGCCGGAAGGTTCGCGGATAGCCAGAAGTTCGTAAAGATCTTGCCAATACTGCCATGGAATATGATGTACAACTTTTTGGAAGCAAATAATATAAACTTAATGCAAGAACCATGCAATGCTCACACCAACTGGTGCTCTAGATCAAATCATACCAACGCATAGATCGGCTCTGATACCACTATTGGGTTGCGGGGAAAACTTTAAAATTTATCCATAACCTTACCGCCAAGATCTATTCTATGAAGGTACGTTGCACCCCATAATACGATGATCCAGAATACTTACAAACACGCTTGCGGAAGATCTTGTGTTTGTCAAAGTAGATGTCGGTGAAGCCTGATGAAGAATCTCACGTCCACGCCGGGAGGTGATGAGATTGTTGCCGTGCGTCGTTGTTGATGTAGACCTTGATGAAGTTGTTCCGTTGTCCAAGGAACTTACTTGCGCAAATCCCGCTCTAGCGGTATCCACACATACACCGTGTCAACCCACCCCGTGCGTTCACCGCCTAGCTACTAGCACGTGGTGAAGAGAGTCAGCCTTGCGGCGTATTTTAGGTGGTAGATCTAATCAACTAGATTAGATCTATATGAGAAGATTAGAGATGTCTAATTCTCAACACATGAGATCTACAAGAGAGAGAACTTTGCTTCAATTGCTTGTGTCAAACCCTAGGGGCTTGGGTTGCGTATAAAGGAGGCCAAGGGGTGGAGGGACTTGGGGAAGGGGCCAAGCCCTCCCCGTTGGGCCAGCCGGCCAAGGAAGGGAGGGAGGAGTCCCTCCCCTTCCCCAACTCGGATTGGGAGGAGGAGTAGGACTCCTCCCTCCCAAACCTGCCAAACCCAAACAAGGAAGGGGGGAGGAGACCCTCCCCCACTCCAACTCGGGTTGGAGGGGAGACCCCTCCCACCCGCCTCCTGCCTTCTGGGGCCCTGAAAGGATCGGTATGACACCTAGAGGGGGGTGAATAGGTGCTACTCCAAATTTTAGTCTTTTTCAAATTAGGCTTGACACAAAAGGTAAATTCTCTAGATATGCAACTACGGTGAATTTACCTATATGACAAGCTAGCAACTAAGCACGATATATAAAGTAAGGCGGTAAACAAGGATAGAGGTAACCAAAGTCAAAGCACGCGGAGACACGGATGTATTCCCGAGTTCCTCCTTTTTAGGGGAGTACGTCTCGTTGGAGAGGTGTGAACCAACACAATGGTTCAACGGCCACAAAGGCCTCACCCTCTTCTCCGGTGAACCGCACCACAAAGGATTGGTTCACTTCAACTATCGGAAACCTTCGAGGCAGAGTCCGGAGCCTTTACAACAACGATTTGGGGCACAACCCACAAAGGATTGGGGGCTCCCAAACAGCTACAATCTGTCACAAAGACAATCAAATGAGTACAATAGGGGGCTAGGTTTTCCTAGTGGAAACCCTAGCTAATGGTCCCTCAAGTGAATGAGGGGAAATGAAAAACGGCTTGGTGAAGATGTAGATCGGGGCCTTCTCCTTCAATCCTGCAAAGATCAATGAGTTTGGTTGGGGGATTGGGAGATCTAGTGATTCTTGAGCTTGCAACAATGGGGATCTTCAATTCTGGGTGAGCTACTTGGCTGGAGGTAGGTGGAGGGGTATTTATACCCCTCCAGAAATTTTAGCCGTTCCCTTCAATTCCACACAGTTTTCACTTAGGCCGGAACTTCCGGTTGGGCCGGAAGATCTCCGGCTGATCACAGAACACTTTTGCTTCGAAAAATTGTCGGCCGGAAGTTTCTGGCCGGAACTTCCGCCCCTTGGGCCGGAACTTCCGGGCCAACCCGGAACTTCCGGCCAGTATAAAATTCCTGCATTTCCATAAGAACATGTCTTGTTTGTTTGTGTACTTTGGACCTGTCACAAGCTTAACATACAGTTAAAAGGTGCTTGTGTTGTCATAATCACCAAAATAAGATTACGGGCAAGTATGCCCTTTCAATCTCCCCCTTTTTGGTGGATGATGACAACACAAGGAAAAGGATTTGCGAAATATAGACGGGCTCCCCCTAAGCATGTGCATAACTTGAAAAAATTGCATTTGAATACAATATGCACATAACTTAGGATCAACACTCCCCTTATATTTTACAAGTCAAGCAAGTAAACAAGTAAACATAGAAGCACAACTTGCACAAACATAAGATAAAAGACATAGAGAATACACAACATAGTCTTTACATAAATAAGTTCACAAATGGGTTCCACATGTCTTACCACATGCATAAGATAGGAGGTTCACACATAAAAGGTTCAACAAAGGCGACAAATACAAATAACCGGAGCACAAAACATAACGGAAACAAATAAAAGACGAGACTTTGTGCTCCACCCATGCAAATCCCGCAACCTAGGAGATAGACTTCTCCCCTTTGGCATCAAGACACCAAAAAGGGAAAAGAAAACGAATCTAATGTCCCTCACTCTTCATCCGACGAGTCCGACGCAAGCTCCGCATCATCCGGCACATAAGTAGTCCACTGAACCGTCGCGTTGTTCCAAGACTGGTATGGAAGGTGTGGAGGAGGAGGAGGAGGACAGTTGGGGACCTTGAAATGTTGCATCATCTTGTAATCGTTCATAAGACCTCGGTGCCTCTCCACAGACGCGTGGTAGTTCTCTTTGTGAATGCAAACATTCATCCTTAAGATCTTGTCAATAGCACGCGTAACCCATGGGCGTTGCTTGGTTTTACCGCCGGGCTTCTTCACTCTCGGATCACTTGGGATATGAGATCCACTAGCTCCATCATCGGTGGCCATAGGACCTTTATCCTTGTTGAGATTGAGATGAGCAATCTTCTTGTGCATCTGCACAGGCTTATGGATAATGTCGCAGCCGAGGGCTGCATCGGGGTTAAGCACATCATGATCTCCAAAAGGGAACTTGGACTTGATGAGCCTCATAATGTATGGAGCATATGGAGGCACTTTCCTTCCTATCACGCCATCATATATCTCATGAAAAATGAAGTCCATCACATCAATAGGATAGGCGTTCGCTTCGGGATCATCTTCCATGAAAACATTGTGAGCATAGACCATGAGGTTGACAAGACCACCACGGATTTCATTGTTGTTGCCTCCACTTGGAGCAATGGTGTGGCGAAACATGCGAAGCAGAATGTCATAAACGGGAAGGAGTCCCGTTGTGCTGCCAATCACTCCATCATCAGCATATAGATCACTCATCTCATTCTTATCATAAGCAGCCCCTTGAATGTGCATGCGGTTACCGGAGGCCTTGGTGCAGCTAGAGAACCTATACCGGTGGCCATCATGCTCAAGAGCATTAGCAAAGTCATAAAAGTTGGCGGAGAGCTTGTGATTGCCGCATATCCAAGTCATACAACGGGCCGGAGTCTGTCAAACGCCACAGTGGAATAGAACTGATGAATCATGTGGATGTTGTAGTCGGACTGAATCTCCATCAGAGGACGCAAGCCAAGAGCCTCCACCACAGCTACAGCCCCACCAAACTATGCTTGTTGCTTCTCCAAGTGTTCAAAATCAATGGGCTGCATAGGGCACACCTTGTGCTTGCCAAGCTTGCAATAGACTTCCTTGTACAGCACCTCTTGCTCAACATGATAGAAGCAAGAGTCCAAATCAGGGTCGTGCTCGCCTTCATTGGTGAAGGCTAAGCACCAAGGAATGAATTCCCTTTGATGCTTAGGGACAACAGGCACGGGTGCTTTCTTCTTCTTCTTGGATATAGTTTTCTTCGGCACAGTGGCAGCAGTTGTCTCATCACGTACAAGATCATCCTCTCCTCCACTAGTAGGACGGGACCGGGATGCGGAACGCTTGGAAACAGCTCGACGGACATGAGAGCCACTAGGTGCTGAGAACGGATAGAAGATAGCATAAGATAAGTGCCCAAGTCAGATGATAAAAGAAACAAGATACAAGTGGATTGATGTAAGCATTTTTCTGTTTCAGGGCGGAAGTTCTGGTCGCAGCCGGAAGTTCCGGCCAGGCCGGAAGTTCCAGTTTGCACGGCTGTGAGGGGAACTAAGACCTCAACCAAAAAAATGCTAACAAAAATCAAATCGCTTCTAGTATGAGTTAGGGAGGCCTCATAAGGTGGCTTCGTGAACATATCGGCAAGTTGGATCTTCGTGGGAATATAGCCAAGCTCAATGTCACCCGGTTGATGTGATCACGGATGAAGTGATAGCGAATCTCAATATGCTTCGTTCTTGAGTGCTCCACCGGGTTGTGGCCAATCTTGATAGCACTTTCATTGTCACATAAAAGAGGCACTTTGTCACAATGGACACCGTATTCCTTTAAAGTTTGCCTCATCCATAACAATTGAGTGCAACAACTAGCGGCCGCCACATACTCGGCTTCGGTGGTGGAGAGAGATATGCAATTTTGCTTCTTAGAAGACCAACTCACCAAGGACCTACCAAGGAATTGGCAAGCCCCGGAAGTTGATTTCCTATCATCCTTGCAACCGGCCCAATCCGAATCCGTGTAACCGGCAAGAGAGAATGTTGAGCCTTTAGGATACCACAAACCAAACCTTGGGGTATGAACCAAATATCGAAAGATTCGAAGAACCGCCGTTTGGTGGCTTTCTTTGGGAGCCGCTTGGTACCTTGCACACACTCCTACACTCAACACAATATCGGGTCTAGATGCACAAAGATAAAGCAAAGAACCAATCATAGAGCGATAGAGTTTTTGATCAACATCCTTATCTTTACCCTTTGGATTAAGTTCAAGATGACACTTGGTGTCCATAGGAAACTTCTTCTCTTTAGCATTTTGCATCTTGAACCTCTTGAGCATGTCTTGGATATATTTGGCTTGAGAGATGAAGGTCCCTCCACTCAATTGCTTGATCTCAAAACCAAGGAAGTACTTCAACTCTCCCATCATGGACATCTCGAACCTATCGGTCATAAGCTTTGAAAATTCATCATTAAAAGCTTTGTTAGAGAGCCAAATATGATATCATCAACATAAAGTTGGCATATGAAAAGCTCCCCTTTAACCCTCTTGGTAAAAAGAGTGGGATCGATTTGCCCCACTTCAAAGCCACGGTCTACCAATAGCTCTCTTAGGTGCTCATACCAAGCACGAGGTGCTTGTTTGAGACCATAGAGCGCCTTATCAAGTTTGTAGACATGGTTAGGGAAGTGTGGATCCTCAAATCCCGGAGGTTGCTTAACATATACCAACTCCTTTAAAGGACCATTAAGAAAGGCACTTTTCACATCCATTTGTTGCAACTTGAAATTATGATGTGATGCATATGCAAGAAGGATACGGATGGACTCAAGGCGAGCCACGGGAGCATAGGTCTCTCCAAAATCAATGCCTTCAACTTGAGAGTACCCTTGAGCTACCAATCTTGCCTTGTTCCTCACAACCATTCCATGCTCATCTTGCTTGTTCTTGAATATCCACTTGGTGCCTATAACATTGAGGCAATCTTTTGGCTTCTCCACTAGATTCCACACTTTGTTGCGCTTGAAGTTGTTGAGCTCTTCATGCATGGCTTCCAACCAATCCGGATCTTCAAGAGCTTCAAAGACTTTCTTTGGTTCCACCATAGAGATGTGGGCTTGATGTTCATTAAATTTGCCAATTGTTTTCTTGTGGTGACCTTGTTCTTGACATTAACAATGATATTCTAGATGAAGACTCTTTTTTCCAATCCTTTTTGACTCTTGCTTACGACGGGTTTCGATATCCTCATTGATGCGAGGAATTTCTTGATCATCTTGATCATTTGAGTCCCCGTCTTGACCGGATGTGACCTTGATCATCTTGAAGCACATCTTCAATAAAGAAGGAGATGGTTGATCTTGGTCTTGACCTTGGCTAGTTGACAATAGGAGAACTTGGTTCTTGCATAGCCTCTTGGTCAACATGAGGAGGGTCTTGAACTTGTTCTTGGGTAGGTGCATCATTTGCTTCCATAGAAGGTGCAACTTCAACTTGTGATGATGGAGTCTCCACTTGAGTGGAGCTTGGACTTGCTTGAGGAGGCTCATGATGGATTTCAATGGGGCGATAGAAACCCCCCCATTCTTCTTATTGCATCTTGAGGTTCCTCATTATCTACATCACAAACATGAAATTGCGCCACTTGGGAGCCGTCATTCTCATCGAACCTCACACTACAAGATTCCACAACTCTCCCTAAGGATTTGTCGTAGACTCTATAAGTGTGAGAGTTCGCACCGTACCCAACAAAAACACCCTCTAAAGCTTTAGCTTCAAATTTAGATAAATGAACACCTTTGATTTTGTAGAAACACTTACAACCAAACACACGGTAGTAGGAGACATTGGGCTTGTTGCCGGTAAGCATTTCATATGGAGTTTCCTTCTTCCTTTGCGAAAGAATAACCGGTTGGAGGAGTGACACGCCGTGGAGATAGCTTCGGCCCACAAGAAGAGTGGAGACTTAAACTCCGCCAACATGGACCTAGCCATATCCATAAGAGTCCGGTTCTTCCTCTCGGCTACACCGTTTTGTTGAGGGGTATATGCAGCGGAATATTGATGACGAATTCCCTCTTCACTAAGAAACTCATTCAAGGTGTAGTTCTTGAACTCGGAGCCATTGTCACTTCTAATGACCAAAATGGGACATTGTATTGACGTTGAACTTCATTGGAGAAGTCGATGACGGTTTGTTGAGTTTCATCCTTCGTCTTGAAGAAGAAAACCCAAGTAAATCTTGAATAGTCATCAACAATCACCAAACAATACTTCTTCCCACCAAGACTCGGTTGAGGCACGGCACCAAAGAGATCAACATGAAGAAGTTCCAATATCCTCTTTGATGAATGATGGTGTTGCTTGGATGGGGAGAATCATGCATCTTTCCTTCAACACAAGCCCTACAAAGACGATCTCTAGAAAAAGAAACATTCTCTTTTAGTCCAAGAATGTGGCCACCCTTGTGAAGACTTTGCAAAGTTCTCATGTTGACATGGGACAAGCGGCGATGCCACAACCACCCCACGTCGGCCTTTCCGAATAGGCATATTGCTTGAGTGTTGGTAGACCCCGAAAAGTCTACCACAAACAACTCATTTTCAACATACCCAACGAACATGACCTTTAGAGTCTTGCTCCTCAAGAGTACCACCATATCAATAGTAAAATGGACATCAAAGTTCATCTTATTAAGAGCACGAACGGACATAAGATTGTAACCTAGAGACTCAACAAGCATGACATTTACAAGGGTGATATCCTTGCAACTACCACCTTGCCGAGACTCTTTACCTCGGCTTTGACTTGTCACCATAAGAGACGGTTGAGTATTTAGATTTGGTCTCAACTCCGTCATAATCTCCTTGCTTCCGGTCATATGACTAGTGCATCCACTATCAACCACCCATTTCGATCCACCGGAAGCATAGTCCTACAAGAAATCATTGCTTGGATTTAGGTACCCATTTCTCAATGGGTCCTCTTTGGTTAGCAACAAGGGTCTTAGGAACCCAAATAGAGTAATCAATGTAACCATCATATGGACCAACATATTGAGCATAAACATCCCCATAATAATCAACATAAAGAATATAGTTGGGGTTGTTATGCCCCGCAAAGTCACTACGAGTGGTCTTGCCCCTTGTGGCACTACCACCCGCAATGGAAGTCTTGGCTTGTGCGGGCTTGGTCTTGATCTTCTTGTTGTTGCCACTTTCTTCTTGGGCTCGGCTACATAACCAAGACCCTCCTTCCCTTTGTGTGGTTTTTGCTCAAATAAGTAAGCAATACCCTTATCTTTACCTTTGGGAATAGAGGTCTTGGCACATAACATTTTCTTCAATAACATTTTCATGAACACGAGGAAGAATAGATATGCTAGTTGAGCTAGATTTAGAAAGTTGAGTTTGAAGTTGCTCATGAGACTTGACTAAAAGGGAGTGAGTGTTTCCAAGGCCTTGTGAGCCTTGTCAAGCTTCTCCATATCCTCAAGAAGTCTAGCATTAGCAACCCCAAGTTCAACTTTCTCCTTTTTAAGCACTTTATATTTAGCAAAGACATGATCTCTATCCTTAATGATTTTATTAATGATATCATCATTTTTAGCATCAAGAGAATCAAGTCTTTCCTCAAGAGAACATCTTTCTTCACTCTCTTCATCAAGAGAGGCATTCAAGGATGCTACGGAAGCATTCAAAGAGGCAATGGTGAGAGAATCCTCTCTCTCAATCTTACTCTTTTCTTGAAGAAGTTCTTCGGCCGCACATAGTTGTCTCATGAGAGACTCAACATGTTCCTTAGCTTCACCTTGCAAGTTAGTCATGAAAGTATCGAAAGCAACAAGTTCTTCTTAATCACAAGACTAGATTGATCACTCATTTCATGCATAGTCTTGGGAGAAGGAGATGATACCTCGGTGACATTAGCCATGAGGCAACGAGCGTTGTTGGTGGAGAAGTTCTCATTGGGGGATTCAAAGAGAGAAGATGATGAAGTTGATACAATAGCCAATGCGGCTACCTCTTTAGTAGGTGCATCTTCATCTTCGGAATCACTTGTGGCATATTCTTCTTGTGCCACCAACACAATTCTTGGTGCCTTCTTGAAGAAAGGCTTCCTTGGTCTTGCGGGCTTCTTTTGGATCAACCTTGAGTGGTCCTTGGGGATGAGCTTCCCACCATTTTGCTCTCGGTTCTCATAAGGACACTCTCTTATGTAGTGGTTCTTGTCATGACAATTGTAGCACGTCTTCCACTTTGAGGCTAGCTCTTTCTTCCCACTTGAGTTGTTCTCTTTATCAACCTTGGCTTTAGCTTTTGCCGGGTCTTGCCAAAACTCTCTTGTGGCAAGAGCTATATGACCATTTAGAGCCGGTTCAAGATCATTTGGAGCAATGTTGCTTGGGCACGCTTCAACCTCATCAAGACATACCACCTTGGCCTTCAAAGCAAGTGAGGGGCCTTGTTTCATCCCCATGGCCCTAGCACGGTTATCTTCGGCATTCTTGGTGGCAACCTTGGAGGCTTGCACTTCTTGCATAACTTCATTGGATGTCATTTCGTTGTAGTTGTGTCTTCCTTGAATGGACTTCACTCGATGGGCTCGAAGGCAAGAGAGCATTCACATACTTCCTCTTGACATAAGCATCATCCACATAGGTTGCCCCCACATCAAAGAAGGCCTTTGCAAGAGTCTTGAGTCTTCCATACATGTCTTCATGATTCTCATTGTCAAACATGTAGAAGCCTTCGGCATCATTGCTCAAAGACTCATATCGGTTTCTCTTCATGCTTTCATTCCCAAGAAATGCAACCTCAAGACAATTCCAAGCTTCTTTGGCGGTGGTGGCATTGAGAACATAATGCTTGTCACTTTCACTCATGAAAGTTCAATCATATGGAGTGCGGAGGCATTGAGTTGCTTTTCGGCAAACTCTCTTCTTGTCACATTGCTTGGATCCGCAACCTTGTACCATCTTCAATGATCCTCCAAAGCTCGATAGAGGCACTGTTAATATGAGATTTCATTGAGCGTTGCCAACTAGCAAAGCTAATGCATTAAGCTTAGGTGGAGGACCAATGGGGTTTATGCGGGTGGTGATAGGTGGGTCGATAGGGTACCATCCCGGAACGGCATGGTACTCTTCCTTCCCATCTTCATGCTTGGTAGGAGGTGGAGGAGTGGTTTAGATCCGGAGGTGGTTTCCACCCCCTTCTCATTTTTCTCTTTACCCTCCTCGGAATCACCTTCATCGGAGTTAGAGACCCTCTAGTGGGATGGTTTCCGAAACCTTGGCATTTGTGAGTTTCATGAGCATGTCACGCAACTCATCAAATTTGACATTCATGGACGATGTCAATGTTGTTTCCAACGATTTGATATCGGCCATGGATGCCATGGTCTCTTTGGCCTTGGCAAGATCGGCCTCATCCTCACTTTGTGTCATACTTCTCTTAGGCGGTTAAGCCCAAAACAAGAGAGCCTAGCTCTGATACCAATTGAAAGGATCGGTATGACACCTAGAGGGGGGGTGAATAGGTGCTACTCCAATTTTAGTCTTTTTCAATTAGGCTTGACACAAAAGGTAAATTCTCTAGATATGCAACTACGGTGAATTTACCTATATGACAAGCTAGCAACTAAGCACGATATAATAAGGCGGTAAACAAGGATAGAGGTAACCGAAGTCAAAGCACGCGGAGACACGGATGTAATCCCGAGTTCCTCCTTTTTAGGGGAGTACGTCTCGTTGGAGAGGTGTGAACCAACACAATGGTTCAACGGCCACAAAGGCCTCACCCTCTTCTCCGGTGAACCGCACCACAAAGGTTTGGTTCACTTCAACTATCGGAAACCTTCGAGGCGGAGTCCGGAGCCTTTACAACAACGATTTGGGGCACAACCCACAAAGGATTGGGGGCTCCCAAACAGCTACAATCTGTCACAAAGACAATCAAGTGAGTACAATAGGGGGCTAGGTTTTCCTAGTGGAAACCCTAGCTAATGGTCCCTCAAGTGAATGAGGGGGAAATGAAAACGGCTTGGTGAAGATGTAGATCGGGGCCTTCTCCTTCAATCCTCCAAAGATCAACGAGTTTGGGTGGAGGGATTGGGAGATCTAGTGATTCTTGAGCTTGCAACAATGGGGATCTTCAATTCTGGGTGAGCTACTTGGCTGGAGGTAGGTGAGGGGTATTTATACCCCTCCAGAAATTCTAGCCGTTGCCTTCAATTCCACACAGTTTTCACTTAGGCCGGAACTTCAGGGCAAATCTCCGGGCAAATCTCCGGCCGATCACAAAACACTTTTGCTTCGAAAAATTGTCGGCCGGAAGTTTCTGGCCGGAACTTCCGCCCCTTGGGCCGGAACTTCCGGGCCAACCCGGAACTTCCAGCCAGTATAAAATTCCTGCATTTCCATAAGAACATGTCTTCTTTGTTTGTGTACTTTGGACTTGTCACAAGCTTAACATACAGTTAAAAGGTGCTTGTGTTGTCATAATCACCAAAATAAGATTACGGGCAAGTATGCCCTTTCAGGCCCGCCCTGGGACGCCGCCCCTTGTGGGGCCCGCCCTAGGCCGCCGCCCTTGCCGCGGGGAGGGGGAGTCCCCCCAACTCGGACTCGGCCCCTCCCCCACATACCATGTGGGTGCGGCTGCCTTGTGGGGCCCATGGGCCCACTTGGCAGAGCCTTTTATTGGGCTCCAAATAAAATCCTTTATTTTTATTTTCCAATATAATTAATTAAATAAATAATTAATTGTTTCGTCTTAATTAATTCCAAAATGAATATTTCCTTTTACAGAAAATTCCCGGAATTAATTACTTATCATATAACTCATATATATATGAACCGGGATACCTAGTATCCACCGACAAAACTATCGGAACAATATTCCCTTCTTTATAAGCACTTGGATTAAATCCGCTGATCGTAGAAACCATTCCTATCATCCTGGGACATTAGATGTCTGCATTCTCTCTAACATATAATTCACCGGAACAAATCCCAGTGACATCGGAGCTACTCCGACGCAATCTCATTCCTACTAAAACTACATCTTTACTTTCAATCAAAGATTGACCTACAGCTTAAGTGTGTGACCCGAAAGGTTCAGCAATCACAATGTATTGTTTGGGAGCTTACCAAACAATAACCAGCAGTGGGTTAGGCATTCGTACTGGCACCCTTGTGTTGTGAATGAACAACACATAACTTGTGCGTTACTCATTATGCTTAATCCCCTTACGTGCACGGTACCAATGATATCTCAAGATTGAGACAATGTGCTCTAGTGTGATCAAACCCTTTGATCATAACACATATTATTCTCATACCAATATCATTCTCTTTTCTCATTCCGTATATATGTTGTCCCGTGATAAATCACGCTTGTGTCTGGCCAGACGATTGGGTGACAACAACAATACTTGAGATGGCCTAGAGGATGTATCTCTCCATCGTCTAGAGGAGTAAGTGCCATTCTTGAACGATCTCTGTTCCAATACATATTCTAATTCAAGCCCAAAAGCCACCTATCATAGTCCCATGTTACTGCGTTTGATGGAAATCAAAGCTCGAATGTCAAATAAGCGGTCACAAGATATTCTCATAGCATAGGGATCTAGCTAATGATAACTAAATAGATGATCAATCGCTATTTCATCGTCGATGATTTGTCTCATAGCAAGATCATACGGTGGGTCGGTTCAGTGCGATTATCATTCCGATAATCCACTCCTATAGTTGAATGACTTATACAAAGTCCATGATCAGGAAAACATGATCATCGAGCAACAAGATAGGCTAGCCTTAGAGACAAGACCAGGAACTCTTTTTCCGTTCATATCTCTACACGTGTATCGGAGGTTTTCCTCTTGCATACGTTGTATTTCCTATACAAGTACCCAATATATTTGTAGCATAAAGATACAAACATTAATAATAAACATGGAGATAAATAATAAACTTAATTATTATTGTCTCTAGGGCATATGTCCAACATACCATAACATCACTTACTTTTCCTAAAGCATGTTTAATGGAATCATCAGCAAGTGCAAGTTCAATAGAGCATTTTTCAAGATTCTTTAATTCAAGTACTTCATATAGTTCTTTAGATAAAACAGAGACACTAGATCCTAGATCAAGTATAGTATGGTGTGTCTCTTTTCCAATAGTTACTAGTTCTTTGGGAATCCATATATCCCCAAGCTTAGGTGGTATCATAGCCTCTTGGTTGTACCTAGCAATCTTTTCTTTTAACACATGATTAGCAATATAAGAACCAAAACCAGCTTGGTTAGCGTTGATGGAAGGATCACTTGCAATTTTTTTTAAGATAGATATTAATTCATGCAAGCTACAATTTTCTAAGTTAAGCAATGGATCCTTGACTTCACTAAGCATTTTGACTTCCTCAACTTTCTTTTCCTTTTTAACCCAAACTTGTTTCTTAACAGGGAGTGCTTCCCCACTTCTAGTCTTTTTCTCAACATAGTGGTCACGTTGCCAGGGATAATATTTCCTAAGGAATGCTTTTTCTAGTTCACTCCAAGATTTAATTTCAGCAAGGGGTAATGAATATATCCACTCTTTTGCCTCTCCCTTTAGCGAAAAAGGAAATAATTTTGGCATCACAATATCAGGTTGTTTAAAATTTTGCACATTACAAATGTCAGTAAAATTCTAAAGATGCTTACGAACATCCTCATATGCTCTACCGCCAAATTGCTCCCTAGTTATCAAGTGTAGTAAACCAAAACTCACTCTATAATTATCAGCTTTAATCTCAGGTGTGGCAATAGCTCTTGTCATAAATTGATCATTAGGAGTGTTTGTGTAGTCACACAACTTAGTTCTTTCTCCCATTTTAGCAAGTTTTATGTGTTTTTTAATTTTTTATGCAAAACTGAAAATAAATATGCAAACCAAAATAAAAAGATGCAAGACAATGACAAAACAAAATAAATTGCTTTGAAGGTAAAGATGGATAAGATGATGCTCACGTAGGTGCAACCTCCCCAAGCTTAGGTGTTAGCACAAGTTGGTGATGAAGTTGACTTTGTTGTGATATCCTTGGATAAACCTTTACAGCAATGATTCCCCGGCAACGGCGCCAGTAAACAGTCTTGATGGCCCTTCACGAAGTTACCTGCATGAAAAGTAAATGGGTTACGTTGAGACTCCAAGTGTAGAGTGTGTAGTAAGTGGAAGACGTGTTTTCCCCACGAGGGTGACTCGAGGGTTTAATATCAAACTCTCGGGGAATCAGTAGTGAAAGATTTATCTTCCTATCCTTCTTTTGGTTACCTACAAAACAAAGTAAATGTTTTGGTCCTCAACCTCACCTGTGGTTGTCAAGCACAAGGTCTAAGAATGATATCAAGATAGTATGTGATGTAAACAAGAAATAAATATGCAATGATGGTAAATAAATATGCAAGGATGGTGGTAACAATGATAAATAATATTTTTGGCTTTTGTATGATGTATGCAAGATGTAAAAGTGTTTTTGTATTTTCGGATTTAATAATGGAAGAAAATGTAAAAGTGGTAAAAGTTGTTGGAAAGGTGTTTCTTATGATTAAAATGGACCGGGGTTTATCGTTTCACAAATGCACTCTCTCTTTAATAAAGTGGCAGACAATGGAACACTAGAGTTGACATATGAGATTGCAACACAAAAGTTTAGTGACAAGTTACTAATTATATGGGCATCACGTCCTAACATAGAGACATTTTGTTTATTAGTCTCACTTATAATCCATCAAGATGCGAACTAAATCATAACACCTCAGTAATTAAGATAACTCAGAGTATAGCTTTAAGTATCATGACATGAAGTTAAAATAAGAACATGCTAGATCTAGTCATGGAGTAGTGGCAATGGTCACACCCACATCTCCGGTAACATGGTATTTTTCTTTATCCCTAGTGAGGCAACAAAGTAAGGTAAACATACCCAAGTGGACCGTGGAACTATCTCTCACGTTCACCGCACTAGCCACCCCCCGTTACTCCAACTAATGCACACATCACCCCACACACGCTCTCATAAACATGCTTGATCAAAACAAGTAAATAGGAACGAGGTACATAATATGCATCTATATTCATAACTGAAACAAAACATTGCCAATCTCAAACATATATTAACTCATAAAAAGATCCACCACATAGGTATTACATAGATGACCGTAATCATGTTCAGCAGCTCATACGGTACTAATTAGTGAAGCTCAAATAGAGGAGAGATACATAAGTTACTTCCACAAACCCATAGTCTAGAGGTGGACTACTCCCTCTTCATCATGTAGATGGTGGAGAAGTCGATGGAGAAGATGGAGACCACGCCGGCAGCGCCTCGCCGGAGTTTTTCCCCTCCAATCTGCAGCTCTAGGTCTCTTTTTCGGTGTTTCGGTCTTTTGGCGGTGCCCTTTCCAGAGAACGTCAGGGGACTTTTTATATAGGCGTTTATAGGTCAAGACGAAGTCGGTGGAGAAAAGATCGACGGCAGCGGAGCCACGAGGTCCAAATGGAGGGGTCCCACGCGGCCAGGTACATGGGCCGCGTAGGCCCACCTATTTTGGCCCTCGGGTCTCCGCTTGTTTGCTTCCTTCGCTCCCAAGTCTTCTTCCTTCCAAAAATTGACGCTCGTAAATTTGCAGGTCATTTGGACGACGCTTGGGTCCCTGAAACATTAAAATAAACAAATAGGGTTTTCTGCCTACGCAGGGTTAATTCCATAAAAATAGGAAATAAATATAATATTCCCAAAAATCATTATAAAACATTGATATAACCCTTATATGATGCAAATATGATTGGAATACAAGTAATATAGTGCAAAGTTCATGTATGCATTTTACATGCATCAGATGCCATTACTCTTCAACCCATGTTTAAGTATCCCATGATATTTGCATATCATTACCTTGTCTGCGCAGACTTGTCAATGGACACTTTCACACTAGAGCGGATCCTGGTTGTATCTCTCTATTACTTTAGAGGTGTGATTCCCAGTCTTGAACTACTATGGTTATAATACACCTTTGAGGTTACCCAATCATAGCCTTTTTGATTACCCTGTTACGGCCGTAATACTTGACTATGTCAAAGCTTCCTCTCCAGTATACACAACCATATATTCTCATGGTCCAAGGAATAAGCAAGCAACCAAACCTAGTATATCATATATCTGTTTGGGTTAAATTACGAATGCATGGTGATTACGAACACACATTATGGCAAATTGCCAAGTCATCCTTGGCCCAGCTTTGGCCCAAACAGTATTTACCGTACGATCTGATTAATACTACACACTAAATCGTGTAGTAGAATGTACCGTAAAATCTCCCAAAAACTATGCTGATTTTGCACCAAACATAAAAATTTTGATTTCGTGGTAGTAAGTAAGGTCCTGCTTCAGAAGACTGAAAGGTCAAGTAGTCCCAAAATATCCACCAAATTAACTCGTGTTTTAGTATCCATAAAATAATCATGATTTGCTACAATTTAATAATTTCCTACACGCATATAGACCATGCAAAACAGCATGCCTAGCACAGCAAATATGCACGTTTGGGACCTACAGAGAAATTACTAATTAAAGCTAAAACGACTATATTTTTGGATGATTTTCATAGTATTTGAGTCGCAATATTTTGGCAACATGCAAATGATTGTAGCTCCACTACACCCTAAAAATCTAGCACAAGCACACCATAGATTAGGCTTGCCCCCAAGATGTTGGGACCCATGAATCCTCATGTTTTCTGATCTCATACTTACATATGCACCTATGTTATGTTATGGACGACATGGTAGCTCAGACTATGTTAATTGCTTCCTGTAATTCTTACAAAAATAAATTATCATGCAAATAACTCACATTTATAGACCATAGCAGTTATAGCATAAAGATATAATACATTAATCATGAAACATATATATTTATTGTCTCTTAGGGCATATATCCAACAAGTACTCCTTCTAAGAAAAAGAAGAAGAAACATAAACATGTTGAGGGATCTTCTGAACCTGATAAAGACAATGAACCTGTTAATGATCCTAATAGTATATCTATTTTTGATGTTGAAACTGAGAGTGGTAATGAACATGCAAATGATAAAGATAAGAACAATGCTTCTGATAAAGAAGAAAGTGAAGAGGAACCTGAAAAGCATTCTAAAAATAAAAAGTACACTAAAGAAGATTTCATTGCTAAGAAGCATGGTAATGAGAGAGAACCTTGGGTTCAAAAGCAAATGTCTTTTCCTGGTAAGAAACTTAAATCAAAGGAAGAAGAACACTATAATAAATTTTGTGATTGGAAGAAACAATTGTTTTTGCAAATTCCTTTGATTAATGCTATTAAATTACCTCCTTATTCAAAATATATGAAAGATATTTTTTCCAACAAAAGGAAAATTCCTAATGAGGAGATTTCCACTATGCTTGCTAATTATTCCATAAATGGTAAGGTTCCAAAGAAGCTTAGAGATCCAGGTATACCTACCATTCCTTGTTCCATCAAAAATAATTATGTTAGAACTGCTCTGTGTGACTTGGGAGCAGGAGGTAGTGTTATGCATTTCTCTCTTTATAAGAGACTCTATTTGGATAAATTGATACCAACTGATATATCTTTGCAAATGGCTGATAAATCTACTGATGTTCCTGTTGGCATATGTGAGGATGTTCCTATTCAAGTGGCTAATAATTGTTTTATCTTAACTGATTTTTGTGTGCTTGAAATGCCTGAAGATGATAATATGTCTATTATTCTTGGGAGACCTTTTCTTAATACTGCAGGTGCTGTTATTGATTGCAACAAAAGAAAAGTAACTTTCAATGTTAATGACAAAGAGCACACTGGTTTATTTCCCCAAGAAATTGGACAAAGTATATGGAGTTAATACAATTTCTAATTTTAGAACTATCAAAGTGGGAAGTATTGATTGCCCTATATATGAACATCAAGAAGGGTATCAAAATATTATGATTGGATCTATAGCAATACAATTAAAGGTAACATGATTGTCTCATGTCGTTTAATTCCTTTACGTCATATAAAATTTATTTGGTGATAAGACTTGATCAACATTGTCAACAAATATGTTTTAAAAGCATAAAAGCACTAGACAACATTTTCTTTCCCATCTTATTTTACCTACTGTTTTGCCGCTGGACTTCTCAATTTTTTTAGTTAAGTTTGGTTCTTTATAAAAATTTATTTCCACTTAAGTTTATTATTTAAATGCCCAGAAAATGTGCAAATTGAAAGTTTTCAAAAATTTATAAAAATATATATATATCCTAATTTTTAAAATGGAGTGTGGGAGCACCTGGGGCTGACCGTGGGACCCACCATGCCGCGACGCCACCCCTTGGCGCGGGCAGGGGGTGGGCCGCGCCGTGGCATGGCGTGGGCCCCACCTGGCCCTCCACTTACCCATCCAGCTCTCACACCTCTCTATACCCCGACCAAACACTCCACCATTGTTCAAACCCGTGTTCTTGTTGTTCTTGCTCGCGATTTTCGATCTCCTTGCTCAACCCATCTTTGCTGCTGAGATTTGGACCGTTTGCTCTCCGGTATATGACTCCTCCGATTATCCAGGTAGAATCTTGTTTATTTGAGTATTTTAGTACTATATTTGACATGCTAGATGTGTTTACATGCTTGTTCTTGCTGAGATTAATTAGTTTTGATGCATGTTCAGCCCTCTAGCAAGTCTCTCTAGTGTTTCCCTCCATTTAGTTGTTCCAAAATCACTTTTTATGAGGTTTTGTTAAAAAATTCAGAAAAGAAGGATGAACATACATCAACTTGATTATGATGAATTGGTGGTGCCTAAAGTCATGGGAGTCAACCGTGAAGATGTCGTGTTCCCCTCTATCTATCCATGCACTGAATTTATGACGGCTGTACGGATTCTGCAAGATTTCAATACTCTAATGCAGGGTTGGAAAATTTTGTTAGTGAAGAACCATACCAATATGCAAAACTGACTATGTCAGTCGTGCACAATTTTCATTTTGATTTGTCTCTACCTAACCCCATGGTTCACTATAAGATTTACAATAAAGTTGTAGGTTTGTCCTTTCATGATTTTTTTACAGCTATCAAGGTGCCACTTTGGGGATCATGCGAGAAGATGAGGGATCGACCTCAACCTCTAATGGACTTATATAAGGAGATCTGCCATGGGAGGAGTCTCGCAGATGAGGGTGGTAAAATTCGAAGCATTCATCTCCCAGTTATTTGATATTTTGCATATTTCATTGGCAAGTGTGTTCTAGCTAGGAATAATGCAAATAAATTATCTGTTTATGATTTGGCTTTCATCTCAGCTGCTTTGAGGCATGATAGAACTTACAATTTAGGTGCTTTGATTGCCTTCCATCTTTCCGCTAACCGCGATAAAGGGGGATTTGTGGAGGCATCATTGCTTCTTGTTTGTTAGCTATGCATGGTTTAGTGCCACACCATTTAGATATTTAGTTTGCCATTGAAAAGCTTGATATTGATTCCATGACATGTCACAAATTTGTTCCTACTTGGGCTACCTTGAATGATTTAACTTATGAGATAACATTCTGTAAGAAGACTAGGGGGAGAGTAGTTAAGTCTGAACGACTAGTCTGTTTGCCTGCACCTCTTTTGTTTAATCTTGATGACAGGGAAAGGTTGTCACTTTCGGAGGATGAACTTGATGTATACATAGCCACGCACTGCCCTCACGCAGAGGATGACGAGGAGGAAGGCGGATTTCACCCAGCCTTCTGACACAGCGGGGTACCCGTATCAGCACTTTGATTACGGGAGCTCCGCTCCTTCTTCACATGACCTGGATTACTATCATGACAGCTACGATGCACCGGGATGGAGTTCGCACCCGTGCCATTGATTACTCTCCACTTAGGCCAAAAAGCCTAAGCTTGGGGGGAGGTACACCGACATCTCACTCATGTTTATATTCATATCTTGTCGGTACTTTGTACATCCATGCTTCAATTTTTTTCTTTATTTTGTTGTTTTCTTTTTTTTTGTTACTTTCCAAAACCCAAAAAGACCAAAAATATTTCTATTATTTCTCTTTGATTCCTTCTCTTACTTTTTAGTGCTAGTGTGCTTTACCTTTTAATTTTGGTTTGCTATTCAAAAATCCTAAAAGATTTTCCTTTCTTTGTTTGCTTCTTTCTTTGCTTGTTTCAAAATCGAAAACCCAAAAATATTTGTTGTTCTTCTTTGGTTTTGTATAGTTGTTGTAGAGTCCAACAGTCTTCCGTGACTCCATTGGAGCTTGGTTATCATTCTATATCATTCAACCACACAAGTGAAAGGCAATAATGACGATTTACGACAACTCGAGTTGTGGTGAGAGGCTGGTATGAACTCTATTTGTTTTTATTTTTGTACATATACTCACCTATGTGGACATGCTTAGTTGATTCGTGTGAGAAGTATGTTATTTAATGGATGCTTAGTAGTTCATGTTTTCTTATGATCAGTGCCAACTTGCTAATAGTAGATAACATGTTATATAGATATTTGCTTGCATTGTTCTATTCATAAAAGGGTATGACACAGTGGTAGCCTCCTCTGAATGATTTAAGTGAATTGCTAATAGTAGATAACATGTTATATAGATATTTGCTTGCATTGTTCTATTCATAAAAGGGTATGACACAGTGGTAGCCTCCTCTGAATGATTTAAGTGAATTGACTTGGAACATGCTCATGCATGCTCATGACTGATAAACAAAAGTCAATTAAGCCTTGATGATTTATTTTGCCTTAGAGTTCTAGTATCGCCTTTATGCCCCAGTTAATTTTGTTCTGTCACAAGTATGATTATGACAGTGGATGCTCTCTTGGTTGTCGCTTCCAAGTCTATTGCTAGCCTCCACTTGTACTGAGCGGGAATGCTGCTCGTGCATCCAAATCCCTGAAAACCAAGTTATTCCAAAGAGTCCACTATAAATTCCTATGCATGGTATTTCAAACCATTCCAAGTAAATTTTCATGTGCTACCTTTAAAACCTTCAAAATACTTCTCATTTTGTGACACTGTGTTTAGCTCATGAGAACGTAGTAGTTGGGTTTATTATCTTCCATACTAAATTAAGTAACCGACTTGCATGCTTCATCTGCTCGTCACTAATTTTGCAAAGAGCTGGTTAGACCATTATAACATCAAAAAGCTAAACAAATTAAAATAGGCACTCCTCCATGGTATGAGATTGATTGGCAGGCACCCGAGGATTCGGTTAGCCATGGTTTGTGAAAGCAAAGGTTGGGAGGAGTGTCATACTATATAAAAGTGCATGCTATAAATGCCTAATATCAATAATTCGGAACCGCTCTCAACTTGTTTAGTATGGAAGATATCAAGAACTCTATTGCCATTTGTTGACAGGAACAACCACCACCCAAAACATATTTTTACCTATGTTTTATAAATGAAAAGCTCTAGCACATGATAAATCCCTGCTTCTCTCTCCGAAGGGCCAATATTTTACTTTTATATTGTGTCACCATTCTTTCTTTGAGCACCTTCTCGAGAGCATAACTGTCATTCTTATCTTTGATATTTTGCAAAATGTGCTTGTCCCGGAATGCGGTTAATTGTGACATAACTTTGATGCTCCTATCTTTGATATTTTTACTTCTAGTCTGCATTTAAACTTCAGAGGTGCATTGGCATTTATGTTTTGCTCTACAAATAAAGGCAAGCGAGATACCACTTTATCATATCTTATTATAAACATTGTAATTCTGCGGGTAGATTTATTCAAGTTATCTATTCTTAGTATGTTAGTATTTGTACATAGTTCACATAGCTACTAGGTGGCATTGACTACATGCTTATTATTATGAATTGCCTAAGTACTTGATCATATAGTGAGAATGTATACATCATATGAAGCAAATGTGTTCGTAAAAGTTTCTTTTATCGCACTCAGTTTTCAACTGAATTGTTTGAGGACAAGCAATAAGCTAAGCTTGGGGGAGTTGATACGTCCAAAATGTATCTACTTTTCCGAACACTTTTGCTGTTGTTTTACCTCTAATTTGTGTGTTTTGAATGCAACTAACACGGACTAACGATGTTTTCAGCAGAATTATCCTGGTGTGTTGTTTTTGTGCAGAAAGTCAAGTTTCGAGAAAATCCCCCAAAAACATACAGGAGCTCCTATTTTTTCAGAAGACTCTGGGAGCCAGAAGATGGGAAGGAGACGAGCCACGTGGGCCCCACGCCAGGGCACGGTGTGGCCAGAGGTGGGCATGCGCCGTGGGGTGGCGTGGCCACCCCGGGCACCTCCTAGCGACCCCCTTTCGACTACTTAACGCCCTTGACCTAAAAACCACGGGGGGTTCTTCATATTTTCCAGAAGACCTCAAGAGCGCCGCCGCCACCAAAAACCCTAATTCGGGGATCAGGAACTCCGTTCTGGCACTCTGTCGGGACGAGGAATTGGAGGAGATCATCGCCATCATCATCACGAACACCTCTCCATCGACCATCCATGATTCTCCCATTCATGTGTGAGTAATACCCGCTATAGGCTAAAGGGGGTGGTAGGGATTGGATAAGATCATTCATGTAATAGATATCAGATTGTTAGGGCATGGTGCCTAGTATCTGTTGTTAGTACTTTATATCATTATTGCAACTTGTTATGCTTAATGCTTGACACTTAGGGCCCGAGTGCCATGATTTCAGATCTGAACATGTTATTGTATCATGAGGATAATCATTGTTTAAATCATATCTGCAAGTTGTATACACATATAATTGTCCGGAACCCGAGGCCCCAAAGTGACAGCAATTGGGATAACCGGAGGGGATGGCTGTGATGTGAGGATCACGTGTGTTCACGGAGTGCTAATGCTTTGCTCCGGTACTTTATTAAAAGGAGTACCTTAATTACCCAGTAGTTTCCCTTGAGGCTCCGCTGCAAACGGGCTGGTAGGACAGAAAATGTTGTGCAAGTTTCTCATTGCGAGCACATACGACTAAATACGGAACACATGCCTATGATTGATTATTACTTGGATGCTTTATTATTACTTACCCGCAAATGCCATATGTATGACTATTTCATGAATTATCTTATCCATACAACGCCCGTTCATCCATCCCTATGCTTATAATATTTTAATCCTGCTGTCTACTGCAATCATTACTGCTGCCTTTATTTTACTGTTGCTATTATTTCACTTCTACTACTGCTGCTATAAAACTGTTGCTACTGATAATCTGTGTCGAGCAAGTCTATTTCCAGGTGCAGCGGAACTGACAATTCAGCTGTCAAGGCTTGTAAATATTCTTTGGCTCCCCTTGTGTCGAATAAATAAATTTGGGTTTTACTTCCCTCGAAGACTGTTGCGATCCCCTATACTTGTGGGTCATCAACCCTCATCTCGTGCGTGGTGCATGGGAGCCGCCGCATCGGGCCGGGAGAACGCTTCCACTGCCGTCCTCGTCTCACTTGCCACCGTGACCGTCGAGCTTCCCATACGTGTTCTGGAGCTCAGTGGTGGAGTCCAGGCTGATGAAGGCACACCGCCGGATGGGTCAACACGGAGGCGATTGGGCGGCCGAGTAGTCACGGTAGCGGCCTCACGTACAATGACGCATTTTATTTTTAGACATCTGAAAAACTGATGTTGAAAAACGGTGTGCTAAAACGACGCTATAAAACAATTTTAACACGCTATGTTTTTAGACATCTGAAAAAGCGATGTCGAAAAACGGTGCATTAAATTGACTAAAATGACGCTCTAAAACAATTTTAGCATGCGATATTCTTGAACGCCTGTTGGAGAGATACTCTTGCTAACTCAATCAATACAAAAGTTTGGTACCTTGATAAGAAACAATTGTAAATTAGTCACCGTGTATCTTGTCCTTTTAAAATGAACGTCGAGTGAAAACTCTAGAAGGAGCTCGGACTATTCATATTTTCATTTTAAAATTTATATAAAAAATATCTAGCTAGATATACATGTTAGTACTTAGGTATATGATACATGTCAAATGTATCTTTAATTTTTGATGTTCCATGTTATATTATGCCAATTACTACATGTCTTATATACACTTCATAGTATTTTTATGCTTTTTCTGAAACTAACCTATTAACAAGATGCCACAGTGCCAGTTCCTGTTTTCTGCTGTTTTTCCTTTTCAGAAAACTTGTTAAGGAAATATCCTCGTAATTAGACGAAAATAAACAGACATCAATATTTCACTGACACGTTCACAGAGTTCAAAGGGGGGACGGAGAAGCGCCAGGGCGGTTCCACGCCACCCCTGGGTGCGGCCCCACTGTCAGGCGCGCCGAGGGGTGGAGTGGGCCCCTCGGTCGCCCTTCGACACCGCCCCTCCGCAAATTTATTCCTCCTGCCCCGAAAACACTAGAGACCCAAGCATTATTCCCCGAAAAGTCCTGCCGCCTGTTGGAGATATGCCCTAGAGACAATAATAATTAAGTTTATTATTTATCTCCATGTTTATTATTAATGTTTATATCTTTATGCTACAACTGTATTGGGTACTTGTATAGCAAATACAACGTATGCAAGAGGAAAACCTCCGATACACGTGTAGAGATACGAACGGAAAAAGAGTTCCTGGTCTTGTCTCTAAGACTAGCCTATCTTGTTTCTCGGTGATCATGTTTTCCTGATCATGGACTTTGTATAAGTCATTCAACTATAGGAGTGGATTATCGGAATGATAATCGCACTGAACCGACCCACCGTATGATCTTGCTATGAGACAAATAGTCAACGATGAAATAGCGATTAATCATCTATTTAGTTATCATTAGCTAGATCCCTATGCTATGAGAATATCTTGTGACCGCTTATTCGACATTCGAGCTTTGATTTCCATCAAATGTCTTGCAGTAACATGGGACTATGATAGGTGGCTTTTGGGCTTGAACTAGAATTTGTATTGGAACAGAGATCGTTCAAGAATGGCACTTACTCCTCTAGACGATGGAGAGATACATCATCTAGGCCATCTCAAGTATTGTTGTTGTCACCCAATCATCTTGCCAGACACAAGCGTGATTTATCATGGGACAACATATATACGGAATGAGAAAAGAGAATGATATTGGTACGAGAATAATATGTGTTATGATCAAAGGGTTTGATCACACTAGAGCACATTGTCTCAATCTCGAGATATCATTGGTATCGTGCACGTAAGGGGATTAAGCGTAATAGTTAACGCACAGGTTCTGTTGTTCATTCACAACACAAGGGTGCCAGTACGAATGCCTAACCCACTGTTGGTTATTGTTTGGTAAGCTCCCTAACAATACTTTGTGATTGCTGAACCTTTCGGGTCACACGCTTAAGCTGTAGGTCAATCTTTGATCGAGAGTAAAGATGTAGTTTTAGTGGGAATGAGATTGTGTCGGAGTAGCTCCGATGTCACTGGGATTTGTTCCGGTGAATTATAAGTTAGAGAGAATGCGGACATCTAATGTCCCGGGATGATAGGAATGGTTTCTATCATCAGCGGATTTAATCCGAGCGCTCATGAAGAAGGAAATATTGTTCCGATGTTTTGTCGGCAGATACTAGGTATCCCGGTTCATATAAACTAGCTGGGTGGCCCGCGCATTTGCACGGCTAGTTTTATATGAAATTTTACCTTTGGAAATATATATTTTGCCAGCTTCATGCCCTTAACTCACCTATTTTTATATTTTAATTCCACACTAATTCCATGTCATATAAATAAACTACAGGGGATATGATGTATTTATAAACCAACACGCTCTACTGATTTGGTCTGAAGAACCATTGTAGGTAACAAATTCATTTTGCAATCACAGTTTTGCAAGAGAATAATAAAGAATTATGTCATTCCCAACCATTAATTTATGTATTTTTAACACAAAGTGGTATATTACTTGAATCTGAAAAGTGATCCGAGCCATGTTAATGATCCCTACTGTGTCACGATTGATATTCTTGAGATTTTTTTGCTTATTAACCTGCTGAACACCGTCTCTCCCTTGAGATCTTTCTTCCAAAAACATATGGATCAATATGCTTCCTTTAAGACCTTTGTTTTGGCATGAACATAATAATAATGGTTTCCCTGTAAGAAAATAGAATCAACATTCAATGATTAGTTTTTCGTTAACCAAAGCTGTTAGATCTTATGCAGCAAAAGCGTTAAAACCATAAGAAGATTTTAGCCCATCCCGATTTCAGTTTAACTGATATACCCGGCCGGATGATGACTTTGAGCAGGCAATATAACATTCCGCTACAGCCTATGCATCATATATTTATCTAAGATGGTGTCTTCGACACATGGCTGGGTCTTGCACGATTTAAAGGAAAAAAAGTGACATTCACACGTATGACTCAGATCTAATTCTTAGGTGTTTCCTTGTTCTCGGGAAAGTACTGCATTTTAGGCTACTTTACAGTGTACTAAATTTTAAAACAGACTAATCAAGTACTAAAATATATTGTGTGAAGTAGATGTAGCATGACATACGTGAGTACTGCCCAGGCAGAATACTAAATATTTTCAGTAGCACCATGCATCCACCACAGCTCACAACAGGTTCCATTTTTATTTTGATCCTTGCATTTTGTTAACATAACATTCGGCTACAGCCTATGCATCATATATTTATCTAAGATGGTGTCTTTGACACATGGCTGGGTCTTGCACGATTTAAACGAAAAAAGTGTCATTCACACGTATAACTCAGATCTAATTCTTATGTGTTTCCTTGTTCTCCGGAAAGTACTGCATTTTAGGCTACTTTACAGTGTACTAAATTTTGAAACAGACTAATCAAGTACTAAAATATACTGTGTGAAGTAGATGTAGCATGACATACGTGAGTACTGCACAGGCAGAATTCTAAATATTTTCAGTAGCACCATGCATCCACTCCAGCTCACAACAGGTTCCATTTTTATTTTGATCCCTGTAAACTCTGAACATATTTCCTTTAATCATGAAAGGAGTATTTGGCATGACATCGGAGATGAGTAGTTTGAATACATTAAAATTGTCCACAAATAGCAAACCACATTAGAATATAAAATATATGAAGGAAAAAGTGGAGACATACTGTGTTGAAAATAATGTAGTGTCTCGTCAAGGATGTAGCTTCGTGAGCTGGTCGAATCCTGTAAATTACATATGTGTGCAATAAAAATAGAAATAGAAATAATATTATCTATATCGTAGCACACGTTGGTGATTGTTCTGATATGTAAAAAAACATTGTGTGGCTTTGCACTTGTTTGTTAATAAATTGACTGGTTACAGAATTATAAAGTTAATGTGTTTTAGTGGTAGGGTGATTATCCCAAATCCCAAAAAATACAACAGCTAATCAATACCTCCATGAGTAAATCGTATATATCGTGTTTATTTAGAATATTTTTACCAAGCTCCTTATGTTGTACTCCTACATGTATCACTCTATTTTATCTTTCTCTAAAAAAATTACATAGACAATAACCAATATATGCATGCTCATAGACATTTTGATTTTTTAATCTAATGATAGTTACTGTCCAATATATTTTTCAATAACAACAAAGTTTAATTCCGTCGTGACCGTGGTCACCGCTTTGAGTTTTTTACGAATTCTTATCATAGATTAGTGTGGCTTTTCCTCAACCTTTTCGATGGGATAAATCTTAGCTGCTCACATGTTCCCAATCAGGCGAGAGTTCTCCTTACCATAGTATCTACACATTCAAGCATAGAAGACAAATTCTGGGAGGGAGAGGCAGTGTAAGTTCCCATCATATACTCTTTTTTCCTTTTAGCAACTTCGTTCTTTTCCTGCAATTTGCATGGGCTGTCTGGCATAATCCTTTGTCTGAGAAGCTCACTGCAGCTCGTATGCAAAACGAAGTTGAGATTTCCTTGAATAAGAGATTTAGGTACATAAGTACATCTGTTAGTAAATTTCACATAATTGTTTCTAAAGAAGTACTTTTGTGTTGCTCCATATAGTTTTCATACTGACATTATATTTTAATCTGCCTGTATGAAAAGTTGGTTCTGTCGCAAGTAATATTAAAGACACTATAGAAGACAGTGATTCAAACCTGTTTCCTCATCATGGGTTGCCTGTTATGCAAAACCTCCAGGTGAAGTAAATGTCAGTTTGTCTAACTTGATAGTTGTCTGATCAAATAAGTAAACTCATAGTTTGTGTAAAATATTTATCCGAAGTCTAAGTAATCCGTCTTAAAATTACGTCTTTATAGGTTTGTATATCTGCAAATAATAAAGTTTCATTCAAAAGTATTGCCAAGCTCGGTTAGTCGCGTATGCATGTATATACTTGGGAAAAATATATTTGCATCCGTCGCACACAGAAGCAACGAACTGATAATATTGTCTAATCCGTGCTAGGATCATGCACCAAGAGAGGGAGAGGCTACCTGGAGGCTGGACAGATCACGGATGTAACACATGGTGTCCATGGAGATCAGCTTCTACTACTCGCATGTGTATTTGTCATGCTGCTCTGCCGCATCCTCGCCGTCCATGACCTCGGCGGAGCGCCACCTTAAATTGGATACTTCAGATGAAACTGTACATTGATATGCCTGATCCATTGGTTCGCTAATGGAACAGAGCCCCGGATAAAAATATGGATGTGTCGTCGTCGAGAGCACTGACGATCCGCAAGTCCCTGGCATGTCGCCTCCTGCTGATGCCACAGTTGATTTTCTGCAAACAAAAAATAAATATAAGAAGATGCTTCTAATCAAACATACCTTAGGCCAACCAAAAGCTAGCAACACGTCTTCCCAATCGTAGGAGTCAATGATTCATTAAAGTACGTGCAAGAGCAAATCCAGTTTACGTCACAGATCATGCCTCAACGTTGTTGCGGCAGCTACCGGACAACATGCGCCGGCATGGCATGGCCGCGATGCTGATTACCCAGATTTCTGTGGCCTTGCTTCACGCGCGAACCTGGAAGCTAACGCCGGCCGGAGAAAACCGCCCCTCGCGTCTCGGTGTCCTCCAAATCGATTTCAACAATGGTTGTCTCGTCTGCGTTTCTGTTGATATCGATTTGCGTACGGTGCGATCCATACAAAATATTCTTTTAGTAATTGACCTTTGTGCGGGAAAGGTATTATCTGCGACGTGTGCATGCAAGTCTCTATCTCGTAATCAATCTTCCTTGCGCACGGGATTTAAGTTCCATTGACATAACTTTAAATCTACACCATCCACTTTTGGTTGGTTAATCTAAGCCGTTAATTGTCTTGTGTTTTAATTATATAATAGATATGAGTTATATGATAAGTAATTAATTTTGGGAATTTTCTGTAAAAGGAAATATTCATTTAGGAATTAATTAGACGAAACAATTAATTATTTATTTAATTAATATATTGGAAAAATATAAATAAAGGATTTATTTGGAGCCCAATAAAAGGGGGCTGCCAAGTGGGCCCATGGGGCCCACAAGGCAGCCACATCCACATGGTATGTGGGGGAGGGGCCGAGTCCGAGTTGGGGGGGACTCCCCCTCCCCGGCGGCTAGGGCGGCGGCCTAGGGCAGGCCCCACAGGGGGCGGCGGCCCAGGGTGGGCCCCACATGGCAGGAGGCGGGTGGGGAGGAGTCCTACTCCTCCCTCCAACCCGAGTTGGAGTGGGGGAGGGTTTCCTCCCCCCCTTCCTTGTTGGGAAAGGCAGGTTTGGAGGAAGGAGTCCTACTCCTCCCCCAATCCGAGTTGGGGAAGGGGGACTCCTCCCTCCCTTCCTTGGCCGGCCGACCCAAAGGGGAAGGGCTTGGCCCCTTCCCCAAGCACCTCCACCCCTTGGCCTCCTTTATAAGCAGCCCCAAGCCCCTAGGGTTTGACACACAAGTTTGCCTCCGTGCAAGTTCTCTCTCTCTTTGTAGATCTCATGTGTTGAGAATTAGACGTCTCTAATCTTCTCATATAGATCTAATCTAGTTGATTAGATCTACCACCTAAACTACGCCGCAAGGCTGACTCTCTTCACCACGTGCTAGTAGCTAGGCGGTGAACGCACGGGGTGGGTTGACACGGTGTATGTGTGGATACCGCTAGAGCGGGATTTGCGCAAGTAAGTTCCGTGGACAACGGAACAATTTCATCAAGGTCAACATCAACGACGACGTACGGCAACAATCTCACCTCTCGGCGTGGACGTGAGATTCTTCATCAGGCTTCACCGACATCTACTTCGACAAACACAAGATCTTCTGCAAGCGTGTTTGTAAGTATTCTGGATCATCGCATTATGGGGTGCAACGTACCTTCATAGAATAGATCTTGGCGGTAAGGTTACGGATAAATTATAAAGTTTTCCCCGCAACCCAATACCGCCGCCGTCGTCAACCCTACTCGGAACGGTTCTCAAGCTCTTCACAGCACTCTGCCTGAGGGAAAATCGTCATCGGAGGGCTCTACATCGCCATGCCTGCCTCCGGAGTGATGTGTGGGTAGTTCATCCTTGGACTACGGGTCCATAGCAGTTGCTAGATGGTTGTCTCTCCACTTTATGCTATCATGTTTAGATCTTGTGAGCTGCCTATCATGGTCAAGATCATCTTATTATAATGCTACATGTTGTGTTTGGTGGGAAACGATGAATATTGATACTATGATCAAGTTGTTTATCAATCTATCTTTATATGTTTTTTAAGATCTTGCTTGCTCTCCGTTCCTAGTAGATGCTTTGGAGAAGTAGATGCTTGTAACTCCAAGAGAGAGTATTTATGCTAGGTAGTGGGTTCATGACTCCAGTAATCTGCGCGATTGACAGCAACGTCTAAGGTTGTGGATATGTTGTTGCCACTAGGGATAAAACAATGATGCTTTGTCTACGGTCATTTGCATTATTTGCATTACACACTTTACTTAATGCAATAATCATTCCTATGCATTTGTACAAAAAACATGATAATTTCAAATTTATAAACGCGTCTTTCATTTTGTGAAAATGAAAATCTCGCTAGAGGTCGGGTTTCCTTATGTCCGAACTCAAAAGGTCAAGCATGCTCGGTGCTCACCATTGGGGGTGCACCTCCTACACCCATGATGGTGTGAAGTGGCCCTATAAGTTGCCTCGGGTGTGTCAAAAACTCTCTCCTATGTTCAACATATTTGTTTCCTTTGGGAAGACTCTTCGAATAAGAGATGACTTGAAACGATATTTTGCCTTCCAAATTTATATAGCAAAATAAATAGAATTTAGTGAAATACTTAATATTACGAATTGAAGCATTACATTAAACTTAGAAAGAAACACATAGGTTATGAAGATTTCATGGCCAAAGAAAACTCCAAAATAAATATCCAAACAAAGCTCTAAGAAAACATGAGTTCTAGTAAATTAATCATCTATATCAACTCACACATTATGTCTTAAAACTACTACTATTCTGAACATGTATCATGGACCATGAAACTACAAAACAATTTGAAGAATCTTAAATTAAGATTATTCACAAAAATCAAACTTCCAAAAATAGTGCCCACATTAGAAAAAATATATAAAGTGAACCGTAATATATATGTGTATTTCCTTTAAAACTGAGATAAAGAGAGCTCACATGTTTCTCCTTTACTAGATTCTTTTGAATCAGATGGATGGATAGGAACCATTCTAGGAACATTTCCCATTCATACGTTATTACTCCATTTTTCATTATAAACAAACATGGCCCTGATTTGTACTAACCTTTCTTGGTTAAGATTTAGATGGTGTTCTTCAATCCTACACATGCATACTTTTCTCTAACAAAAATTTCAACTATGAGTACTTGTCCCCTTTTACAACATTGCTAAATAGTACCAAAAAGGCCCTACACAGGCTTAATGTATGCTTATTTTCGGTAGGGTTTTTTCATGGTCATGAGTAGGATTCACGGTGGTGGCGGAGCTTTACAAAAATGGGTGGGCCGGGTAAAATAAACACACAATTTATGTACTGTGTGCTGCTAATGTGCAAGTTTTAGTGGGCTGGACTATCAATCTATATAATGGCTTCTTCTCAAAATTCATGTGTGTATGTTGGGGGGGGGGGGGGGGGGGGGGGGGGGTATAATGGCTTCTTCTCAAAATTCCGGTGTGTATGTTGGTGGGGGGGGGGGGGGGATGGCCCACATCGGCCTACTGTGTGAAACCGATTGGATTTACAATGTACAGAAGGTTGCGTGTTTCCATGTACTTAAGGAATTGGCATAAAACCAATGACACCCCAAACATATCACATTGCCAAAAATAAAATACTGCCAAACAAAGAAGCTTGTCTTTGCATATGCATGTATTATTTGGTAATAAAATTACGAAAACTTTGAGGTTTCCCATCAAAATTTGGTATAAAAACAGAACCATATTTCAAGTAAATAAAAAGGTACCAAAGTATAATAATAACAAGCTGTGCAAAAAGTATAATGATAACAATAACTGTATAATCACAGAAACAGGAGGAGGAAAACAGGGATACCAGCGAACTGAGCCTAGCTCAGCTGGTTTGGTTCCTCGTGGTGGAACCGGCCCAACCAGTTTCAAGTCCCAGACTTGACATGGGTGCTCGCATTTATCTGGATTTTCCAGGATTTATCCGGCGCTATGCTTTCAGTGGTAGGTGACGTACCCGTCAACAGCGAGGCGCCCGTGGTGACTTCGTCAACCTCAAGATCTGCCGGACCAGTCTTTCGGAGGTGCTTATAGGGGTAGGGTTTGCGTGTATGCGTTCATAGGGGTATCTGTACGTGCGTGTTTGTGAGCGTCTGCACCGTGTTTCTCAAAAAAAAAAAAAAAAACAGGGATACCAAGAAGGAAAAAAATGAGTGCGAAAAGATCTCAATCTCCAGTTCCCAACTATAAATGCAGACCCGCCACGACGCCTTGGAGCCGCCTCCTCCGTCTCTCCGCTCGCCCCGCCCCCATCTCCCGCACTACGAGAACCACGCCCCCTTCCCTCGCCCGCGTGCTAGCTCCTCCCGCCATGGCCGACTGCTTCCCGCCAGACGTGGACGACCTCCACAGGCGGTGGCTGCCGCGCGAGATCTTCGCCGACATTGGCATCGACGACGCCGCCCCGCCCTCCGCCGCCGCCGCCGCCGTCGAGGACGTCGCGGTGCACCTCACGGCGGTCCTCGGCGGCAAGAAGGTGGCACCTCCGCGCCCGCCGCCTCCGCAGCCAGGACCCGCTCTGCACCACCACCACCCCCAGTACCACCAGGCGCGCTTGCTCGGAACGCGGCGAACGTACGGGGTTCTGTTTGGTTATGCTTCGTTTCTGATCGATTTGCCGTACGTGCGTTGGTTGCTTGCAGGTCGGCGCGCTTCAAGTTCAAGGGGCGGTTCTCGTGGCGTACGGGTACGGCGGCGTCGTGCCGGCGCCGTGGCCGTTCTTGCCCTACCCGCCGCCGCAGTGGCAGGTGAGCGGACGCAGCCTTTGCTGTCCTTCCTTTTCCTCTCCTAGTTTTCTTTCCTTTTTTTTCCCCTTGTTGAGTTGGATTTCTGTGTATCCCTTTTTGACGCTGTATGTTTCCTTATAGTTCACGACCACCAATTTCGGCAACGGCGGCGGGTTCCCGGTCGCCCCAGGGCCTGCTCCGTCGCGGCCCGTCCACCACGGCCCGCCGCCCACGAAGCGGCGTCTCGGCGGCACCGGCGGCACGGGCGTGTTCCTGCCGCGCGCCCAGGAGTACCAGTACCAGCACAAGGCGGCGAACAAGAGCAGATCTCCTCCGGGCAAAGGTAACGCAGCCACGCCACGTTATTTGACACGCCGTCTCTTGCGTTCTTCTTGGCCTCGGCGCCGCCGCGTTTATTGCTGTTTGGGTTCGAGGGCATGTATCTCGTGTTTGGTGCATTGTTCGGAGCCCCAAATCTCCGTCGAAGTCAGCATGATGATCGTACTGCGCATGCTTCGTCAGTAATTGATGTTTTAATGCCGAATGCGTGCAAGCAACACACGGTGATTGCCCATTGATAAGCTGCCAATTACCCATGAATGACCACCTGATTATGGAGTAGAGTAGATCCCACCCACGGCAACTGTTCCATCGGATACCACGAGAAATAGAAAAAGGATCCCTGCAATGCAGGAACCGTGCGTGTTGGGTAGTGCGCGCTCTGGGGCAGTGCAGGAGTAAATTTGTTGCCATCAATGTTCCCATCCAGCCCTGGGCAGCCTCTGAGCAACCTTCAGACTTGCATTTTTGCCTGACAGTTGCATTGTGCTAATGGTCACTCCCTGTTTACTACTATTTGCAGATGGGAAACCACCAAAGGAGTGGAGGCAGCAGCAGCCCGGCGGTGACGATGATGAGGCGGCCGAGATGACGACGCAGCAAAACTCAAGTGCAGCGGTGCTCGCGCTGCCCCAGGAATGGACTTACTGATGAGCGAGTTGAGATGATGGCGATCAAACTAATTGTCGTTAGCAGATGATGTTTTTTTCTTATTTTGAAGAAGCCAATAAGTAATAATAATAAGTGTAGTTTCGGGGTAGTCTTTCATCTTACCAGTAGTGAAAAACTATGGTGGATAGGAGGCATCTGTAGCTAGTTCCAATAAATAATAAAGTGTTTTTAGGGAATAAATAATAAAGTCTTGGTTATGATAAAATCATGCAATGGTTGTGCTGTGCCATCTTTTATTTTCTGGTTAGTACTGTTCTTTGATGTGGTAAGAGCATCTCCAACCGCACCCCCCATAGCCAGCCCAAACGTCCGGGCGGACTGCCCGGATGGCATTTGGGCCAAAATCGTCTATCCAACCAAGGTCCCCAAACCGGCCCCAAATGACTGGGCGGTCGGCACACCCCAAACCCAGCCGAAATGTGGGGCGGGTTTGGGGCCGCCCGGACGTGTCTGCCCTCATGTCGCTGACATCCGCACCATAAATCGGGCGGAACCCTTGTCGGCCGCGGTAGATATTTTGCACACTTCGCCGGCTCCTTCTTCTTCCTCCGTCCCTCCAGCTAGCTCCGGCGGCCCCGCCCCACCATTTCGGTCACCCCACTCGCCGGCTCCGTCTGCAGATCCTCCGACAAGATTTTGGCCATAGGATAGCTCCGTCTCGGCCGCATCTCGACGGATCTGGCCGCATTCCGCCGCCACCTCCGCCTCCGTAGCCGTCGATCTTCCCCAGCTTCTCGTCCGAGACCATGGTTTCCTGGGAAAAGGACTCGGTCGGCTCCTACCCGCTATACGAGGAGAGCACCTCATCCGATCCAGTATGTATTGTACCCACAATTTGTGTTTTTCTCAAAGATGTGCATTGTATGTAGAAATTGAGTTGTGTTTTGTTAAAATGTAGGATTCACACGCGTGTAGTTGCAATATCCGTGGTGTGATATCCGAGTTGAACGATTCCCTCCGAGGGAAGATGCTCATTTTGGAGGATTTGAACTTCACAATTAAGGAAAACGAGAAGATTGAACACCATTTGGAGGAGGTTCAACGTGCAAACCGGAAGTTGGAGGAGAAATTGATTAAGGTTGAAGAAGAGAAGATGATTATACTAGATAAGAAGATGACATATGAGTTGAAGGTAGCGGACATTGACGACAAGTACAAGCGCAAGAAGGAGAAATGTCTAACAATGTCGAAGAACTTCAAAAAATACGTCGTAAAGAAGGAGATGCTTCTTAACTATGCATTGGGAGCTATAGTCATATTAGTTGTAATTATTATTGCTATGTACGCTAGTTATTCATGCACTAGATAGAGGTTTACGTAATGCAAAACGAAGTTGCATGAGCTGCATGTAATTGGGGGTAAGAATATGAGGAGTATGGTTGTAGAGCACTACTTTTTTGGGCTGTCCGGACGGTGTCCGCGGACGCGTCCGGACGCAGACACTTTGAGGGGCGGATTTGGGGATGCGGTTGGAGATGCTCTAATAACTTCATTTATTTTTAGTCTCTGCTGATACTGTGAAGGAGCACGCGACCGAAGTTTTTTTTTTTTTTTGAAGCGTGGTCGCGACCGAAGTCAGTGCCCATATTGCAGCCTGGAATGGAAAGGGCTCAGTGGTGCATGCAGAAACACAGCGTCGCTTTGCAATGCAAACCATACCGAGCAGGTGCAGCAGCATTGAATCATCCTGCAACATACAAAAGCTTTGCAGTCTCTCTCTCCCTTCTTGCCTGCTCGGAGACAAGGATGGCAACTGCTGGGGCCAAGAAACCGGTCAAAACTCAAAAGGAAGCAAAGAGATCCTGGCCGTATTGTTTAACCTATTCCCGTGCAGTTTCTCTGGGACAAGACAGGACAAAGCTTCTGTGGTCGTGGCGTTGATCCGTGGAACCTCCGTCCCGGGGCACATCACAGCGTTCAACTCCGAGGAGGTGTGCATATTGTTTTGATGAAATTTGTTCGGTGCAAAGACACAATTTAATCTATGTCCATCACATAAGGTAATATTTTTTGATGAAATTTGTTCGGTGCACAAAACACAATTTAATCTATGTCCATCACATAAGGTCATTTTTTTATGAAATTTGTTCGTGCACAAGACACAATTTAATCTATGTCCATCACATAAGGTCATATTTTTTGATGAAATTCTTCCGTGCACAAGACACAATTTAATTTATGTCCATCACATAAGGTCATATTTTTTTATGAAATTTGTTCGGTAAGTAAATATATGTACATAATTTACTCCCTCCCTTCCCAAATATAAGATGTTTTAGTAGTATTATACATTTTGTTTACATACACATTGTTGTTTACATAATACATACACATTAAAATGGGTGAACATACACATGAAACGTTTCTAGATAGCATATGAATGTGGACAAAAAAACATCTTATATTTAGGAACGAAAGGAGTATTCACAATTGATAAACATTTTTAAGTATGACATCCAACAATGGGGTGCAGGTGCAACTAGTTGCAATTGTAGTTTTCCCCAAATACATAGTACCAAGTTTGTACCAACGAATAGATGCAGGTTATAATTTTCATTGAAAACAAAGAAAAAAATATGCATAAGACTAGACCAAAATTTACTATAGAATTGCATGCAAAGTAGTTAACCAAAAAACACAATACCATGGTTCTCAATCCTATAAACGAAACAAGCTCTAAAGGAAGTATTTCTATCCATTGAACAAATAGGCATAAAAAGACAGAGATATTTCTTACATCCATAGTATTGCCGATGCTATGAATGGCAATGCAAAAGTTGCCCAAACGCTCTCGAGCATTGATTTCTCTTTTTCTCTAACAATTCTCCATGTTGCTTTGGATTCCCTTATACATTTGCAACCTTCAATAAATTAATCTTATTGTTTTGGTAAATAGAACCTTACCAACTTTTCTGTTGTTTTCTTATCGATGTTCTTAGAGTTAGTTCATTTTAAAATTCCCATTCACTTCACATAATTGTGGTTCTTTCGGAGATACATCCAAAACCTACAAAGAAAAAAATGGATCATTGATGTGGACACAAGTTATAAAGTGGCGACTATTAAGATTTGAAATGGCTTCAGAGTGCTTCGAGTATGCAAGAAAGCAAACAGTGCTACACTAAGAAACTTGTGGAGTAAGATTGTACGCTTCTGCTTTCCGGTATATGGGGATGCGTTTTGATCAGTTAAGCGTTAAAATGCGGGTTTTACTCGAAACTGATGGCGTTTTACCTGCAAAAACGTAGGATCACAACAAAAAAAGTCAAAATATGCATGCTAAGGATAACGTGTACTCGTGTGTGTGTTATCATGTTTGGTTTTCATTCAACGAATAAAGAAGGAATCATAGGTTCGATGTTGTTCTATCTATAGTAAATAAGTTTGTGACATGTGCGTAGTCTAACTGTAGGCAGCCAATTGTGCCTTAATTGGCTAATCTTATCATTACATGTCTATATAAATCTATGATAAATGAAACTATCTAATTTGACATAATCATAGATATTCGTCATATACCGAAAAAGTGATGAATACTGGGCTAGTTTATTATACTACTACAAGTTTGTACCAAGGAATAGATGCAAGTTATAATGTTCATCGAAAACAAAGAGAAGTATGAATAAGACTTGATCAAAATTTACTATAGAATTGCAAGCAAAGTAGTTAACCAGAAAACAAAAATACCATGGTTCTGAATCCTATAAACGAAACAAGTTCTAAAGGAAAGATTTCTATCCATTAAAAAAAGGCATAAAAATACATAGATATTTCTTACATCATAGTATTGTCGATGCTATGTATGCCAATGCAAAAGTGGCCTAAACGCTCTCAAACATGGTTTTCTCGTTTTTCTCTAACAATTCCACATGTTGCTTTGGCTTTCCTTACATATTTATAACCTTCGATAAATCCATCATCTTCTTTTGGTCAAAACGATTTTTTCTGTATTTAAAAAATGATATACTTAGAATTAGTTCATTTTAACATGCTCATTCACCACACATAATTGGGGCTCTGTGGGAGATACATCCAAAACCAACAAAGTAAAAAAGAAAATGGATCATTGATGACTGATGTGGACACGAGTTTTAAAACGACGACTATTAAGATTTGAAACAGCTCCAGAGTGCGCTTCGACACGCAAAAAAGCAAACAATGCTACACTAAGAAACCTGTGGAGTAAGATTGGACGCTTCTGCTTTCCGGTATATGGGGGTGTGCTCTGATCAGTTAAGCGCTGAAATACGGGTTTTACTTGAAACTGATAGTGTTTTACCTAAGAGATGTAGGATCACAACAAAAGAAGAGTCAAAATATGCATGCCAAGGGTAATATGTACTCGTGTGTGCGTTATCATGTTTGGTTTTCATTCAACGAATAAATAAGGAATCATAGGTTCATTGTTGTTCTATCTATAATAAGTAAGTTTGTGACATGTGCGCAGTCCAACTGTAGGCAGCCAATTGTGCCTTAATTGGCTAATCTTATCATTACATGTCTATATAAATCTATGATAAATGAAACTATCTAATTAGACATAAGCATAGATATTCGCCATATACCGAAAAAGTGAAGAAACATGGGCTAGTTTATTATACTACTACAAGTTTGTACCAAGGAATAGATGCAAGTTATAATTTTCATTGAAAACAAAGAAAAGTATGCAACACCCTACCAAAATTTACTGTAGAATTGCAAGCAAAGTACTTAACTAGAAAACAAAAATACCATGGTTCTGAATCCTATAAACGAAACAAGTTCTAAAGGAAAGATTTCTATCCATTTAAAAAATAGGCATAAAAATACAGAGATATTTCTTACATCCATAGTATTGTCGATGCTATGTATGCCAATGCAAAAGTGGCCTAAACGCTCTCGAACATTGTTTTCTCGTTTTTCTCTAACAATTCCACATGTTGCTTTGGCTTTCCTTACATATTTATAACCTTCGGTAAATCCATCATCTTGTTTTGGTCAAAACGAATTTTTTTGTTATTTAAAAAATGATATACTTAGAATAGTTAATTTTAACATGCTCATTCACCACACATAATTGGGGCTCTGTGGGAGATACATCCAAAACCAACAAAGTAAAAAGAAGATGAATCATTGATGACTGATGTGGACACGAGTTTTAAAACGACGACTATTAAGATTTGAAACAGCTTCAGAGTGCGCTTCGACACGCAAAAAAGCAAACAGTGCTACACTAAGAAACGTTTGGAGTAAGATTGGACGCTTCTGCTTTCCGGTATATGGGGGTGCGCTCTGATCAGTTAAGCGTTGAAATACGGGTTTTACTTGAAACTGATGGTGTTTTACCTAAGAGATGTAGGATCACAACAAAATAAGAGTCAAAATATGCATGCCAAGGATAACATGTACTCGTGTGTGCGTTATCATGTTTCGTTTTCATTCAAAGAATAAATAAGGAATCATAGGTTCGTTGTTGTTCTATCTATAAATAAGTTTGTGACATGTGCGCAGTCCAAGGCAGCCTATTGTGCCTTAATTGGCTAATCTTATCATTACATGTCTTTATAAATCTATGATAAATGAAACTATCTAATTTGACATAGGCATAGATATTCGCCATATACCAAAAAAGTGATGAAACTTGGGCTAGTTTATTATACAACTATAAGTTTGTACCAAGGAATAGATGCAAGTTATAATTTTCATTGAAAACAAAGAAAAGTATGCATAACACTTGACCAAAATTTACTATAGAATTGCAAGCAAAGTAGTTAACCAGAAAACAAAAATACCATGGTTCTGAATCCTATAAACGAAACAAGTTGGAAAGTTTTTATCCATTAAAAAAATAGGCATAAAAATACAGAGATATTTTTACATCCATAGTATTGTCGATGCTATGTATGCCAATGCAAAAGTGGCCTAAACGCTCTCGAACATTGTTTTCTCGTTTTTCTCTAACAATTTCACATGTTGCTTTGGCTTTCCTTACATATTTATAACCTTCGGTAAATCCATCATCTTCTTTTGGTCAAAACGAATTTTTTTGTTATTTAAAAAATGATATACTTAGAATTAGTTAATTTTAACATGCCCATTCACCTCACATAATTGGGTTTCTGTGGGAGATACATCCAAAACCAACAAAGTAAAAAAAATGGATCATTGATGTGGACACGAGTTTTAAAACGACGACTATTAAGATTTGAAACAGCCTCAGAGTGCTCCGACACGCAAAAAAGCAAACAGTGCTACACTAAGAAATCGTGTGGAGTAAGATTGGACGCTTCTGCTTTACGGTATATGGGGGTGCGCTCTGATCAGTTAAGCGTTGAAATATGGGGTTTACTTGAAACCGATGGTGTTTTACCTAAAATATGTAGGATCACAACAAAAGAAGAGTCAAAATACGCATGCCAAGGGTAACGTGTACACGTGTGTGCGTTATCATGTTCGGTTTTTATTCAACGAATAAATAAGGAATCATAAGTTGGTTGTTGTTCTATCTATAATAAATAAGTTTGTGACATGTGCGGAGTCCAACTGTAGGCAGCCAATTGTGCCTTAATTGGCTAATCTCACCATTACATGTCTATATAAATCTGTGATAAATGAAACTATCTAATGTCACATATGCATTTCACCGAGAAATTGATGAAACCTGGGCTAGGATGGGTATGATCCTAGAGTCTAGCCCAAAACATAGGGGGTATATTTATCCATTATAAGGCTCAAATTTCGAACGTCTAAACAATTCATCCCCACTTGGCTTATCTTAGAATCCACTCTTAAGCCAATTGTGCTTATGATTCCGCTTTGCGAGTTCATGCGAAGATTTATATTTGAAATCCTTAAGGCTGCAAGTTTGTTTTGGTCTAGATTGTGATTTGTATTACTCTTTGGTTACGCAGTGCATTAGTGGTTATAAAATCTTTGCACTTCCATTTGAGGTGGTAAGATATGTCCACCTCACGCTGTTTCAAGAGATAGTAGGGGCATGATAGGATCAAAGTATAAATGTTTATCCTAATGTGTCCCTATTTTAGAATCCCCCCACATTATTGTTATTTGTGTTCAAATATATCTGGGAGCGACTAGGTGAAAATAGACCACGGTTTGGACATTAGGTTGAGCTTAAGGATCCATGAGTTACTCGATTATATCTATAACAAAATCGAGATACACATAGGGAGTTCTAGATCAGTCACCTAGTTTCATTAATACTAATCTAAGAAAATATGTGATAAATAATGGGAGAGGCAGTTTGGCTCACGAGTGGTATGCCCATTTTATTTAAAACACATTTTGAGTGTCAAATGTTTTGCAAAAATGTTCGTGCATGTATCTTAACATCATATGTATTCACAAAGTTGTTTCACCAGAAATTGACAAATTTTATGACCTATCCAAAAACACATTTTTGGGTGCAAAAATAAGGCTTCTCGCGAGACATTTATGTCTTTTTACAAAGGCCACTCTTTGGTCACTTGGTGCATTAGTGGTTGTAGAGTTAGATAAAATTTTAACCTTGGGCGCCAAAGATATGTCAAGGAGAGTGGAACTAACTCGCATTCTTGTAAGAGGGTGCCAACGTCGCTTAAGGTTGCGGGCGTTGGCAACCTTCGTGCACATGACACCCATTTTTTTGTCGAAACCATTTGACATTTTGACCAGCCACAAGTACAACATCATGATTATCAAGGTGTTCACGGAGACGAGATGGAATACAAGGGCTATGAGTGGGAAGAGATCGACGAGAGGTTCCAGAGGTCATATCGAGTTCAGGAACGTGAAGTGCTAGCACCGACTAAAAATAACAATCACGCTCCGGAGGCTCGTTGAACATCCATGGTTTTTGGTTGCGTTGGGATGTCCACGTCAGAACCTTGCACCTACGCAAATGCATCCATGTGTATTCTAAGGAGAGGAGGCTGCTTCAAAGGATATCGCGCGAACACAGTTTTTAGGAGCAGGGATGTTCATGTCAAAACGGTGCACATGGCGACCATGAGCCTGGTGATTGATGCATTGCAACAGGGTTATTGACAAGTGCGGGCGACAACACAAGATGACTTTTGTTTTGGTGGTGCTCTTCAAGTACATAGTCTCGATCATTGAGGGTGAGAACCCTTCAACTAATCTTCATTGGTTGTACCGACCACCGACGTATTTGTAGCCCCTTCCTTGTTGAAGATATATATTGTCTATAGTTTGCGAGAATTCTTCCTGGTGAAAACCCATTGAAAGAGGGTGCCCCCATGTGTGGTTTTGGTAATTAATGACAATCCTTATGGACTAATGTTTGCATTGATATATCCTTAGATCTTGTCCATAGGAAAAGGTTGGAGTTCATGTGTTGGACTCTAGAAGATTATAAGATGACCAAGATATCATTAAAGGGTTTATATGAATAATGGTCATGTGTAGAGTTGAGCACATTACAAGCATGTCTTGAAGAATATGATGGCATTGATATTCATGTTCACCTTCAAGACATCATCTTTGTGAAGAGAGAAGGAAAGATACAAGTTGATCAATGCTAAGTGCAAAGAGTGGATTCAAGTGATCAACACACAAAGCTACATGTTGTACCATGTGAGATCTTATGATCCAATGGTATGGTAAGCAATTGTCTATATAGTTTTGTGTACTAACCCATGATATATATGTGTGTGGAGTATCTATATGTGGTTAGGTATCTTTCCATGGGATTGCATCAAACAGAAGATTTCATATAGCCCATGATGGATGACGTCAAGCGGTGGTCGTCATCAAATAATGATCAAGTGAAGATGTGCCTAAAAGTGGCTCTCTCATATTGTGTATGGGGGAGCATTTCACAAGTCTTCATCAAGCGGAGCGCAGTCAAGAAAGGTGATCCAACTTGAGTGATCAACATCGTCATCATCTAGCTCAAGTGGATAGCGCAAGGCAAAGGTATGATCTTGATAGGGTTTCTATTTTACCGGTCTCATGGTGTTAGCAAGAGGCCGGATTATAGGATAGATGCCACACTTTCAAGAGGGGCTCTCGAATGAGTAACTTGATCGTATCGTTCAGAGAGAGCTCAAACCTTTGCATACTTGGTATCATCTTTCTTGGTTCTTATTTGGATTTCCTCCATGTGTGGTTTTAGATCTTGTCATCATCTTCAAGATAAGCTCAAGTTTATCAAAAAGAATTCGTATGGAAAACTTATTGCGTTTTTGATATTGAAGGTTTTACCGATTTGACTTTTATAAAGAGGTTTAACCTTTCACATTTGGTTTTATGTTTCATTGTTGGCAATGATTTTTCTCTGTAAATCTTGAAGAGATCGTTGTCTTGATTCCAACGAGCCAAAGATCATGAAAAACGGAGTCCAATGCAAAAGATATTGAAGTTTTCATATCGTCTTGTCTGCAGTTTTTACCCGGGCGGTAGTACCGCCCCCGGTACCGCCGGCCATACCGGGAAAAGCGCCCGAAGCCCGTTTTGGTGGTACCAACAAGGGTAGTACCGCTGCCTGGACGCGTTTTTCACATAATGGTTGGATTTTGGGGGTCCTATTTAAGGGGGTCTTCTTCCCCAATGACCCATACGACTTGGCACGGTTTTAACCTCCATTGTTGACCCTCTAGACCTTGCCTATCTCTCATCCCTCCAATGATTCTTGCTCCTTCTTGAGGGAAAAGAGAAAGGACATCTAGATCTACTTCTTCACCAATCAATCTCTCCTCTAAGTGAGGGGAAGCTTTTCGATCTAGATCTTGGAAGGATTTTGTGTTCTTCCTTGTTCTTCTCTCTTCTCCCCCATAAGCATTAGTTGCTTTCGTGGGATTTGAGAGTGAAGGACTTTGATCACTTTGTGTGTTCTTGTCATTGCATTAGGTGCATCGGTTTGAGTTCTCCACGGTGATACGTGGAGGTGAAGTTTGAGAAGCTTTACTCTTTGTGGATCTTGCATCTTGGGTTGCTTGTAACCCTAGGTGCCTTTGTGAGTCTCGGAGGAAGTCCGAGGCATTGTTGGGAGGCTCCAAATCATTGTGGAGTTCCTTGACCTTTGTGTATTGGTTTGGTCAACGCCCTCAAGTCGACCTCATAGTGGAACGAGCCAATATCCCTCGAGGGTGAAGCTCACGGAGAATAGAGTGAGCACATCCGTGCTATTGGAGCGCCTAGGTGGCTCCACACTCCTCCAAGGTAGACGTACTTCCATTGGGAAGGAACTACGGAAACATCTCCTCGTGTCCACTTTGCGTTACTTCTTTACCCAAACCATTTACTTATGCATTTACCTTTGTGATAACCATCGTGCTTGAAGTTATCTATCTTGCTATCACTTAGTGGTTATCTTGCTTAGCATAATTGTTGGTGCACATAGGTGAACCTAGGTTGTTTAGGTTTTGTGCTGATAAAATTAAATGCTAGTTTTATTCGCATTTATTCAAGCCTAAACCTTAATTATTTTAAAACGCCTATTCACCCCCTCTAGGCGGCATCCTCGATCTTTCACCCATGATCTAACTTTTGAGGTTAGATTAATTAGCCGACAATGTTGTGAAGCCATGGTGTTGAGAACATCTCAATGGTGTTGTTCGTTTTTTGCTGCGAGTTCTTGGTCGCTTTGGCAGGGCAGTTTTCTTTTTTGACCGGATGCATCTTTGATCTCATCCAACTCTTAATATTTTGTTATTACAGATTCAGGATGTAAGTGGCATTGCTCGAAATTAATATATCCCTCGTGGCGAGAAAAATATACATAAGGGCATGTTCTCGGACGAAAACATTTGTCAACACATCTAAGATTTGAATCCAATGGTAAGTCTTTTCGTCATGATTTTTTAATATAAAATTATTCATCTAGAAAGTTTCATTGACATGCATCTACAACGTTAGTATCATATACATACTGAGGGGTTGAATAGAGAGGTAGTTATAAAATTTAAGCCCAAGGAAGAAAAATCTAATTGTTAGTTGATTTCCTCTATCAATGTGCTCGAAATGAGAACCCTACCAGGGCACTGTACTTTCTTGGATGGTTTGGATTGGAACCAACCCATTGGACATGAGCAATCATTGGTAGGTCTATAATGGCTTATGTACAACCTCTTCATGCGTGACGACAAGTGTCCCGTGAATAGACCCCACCTTTCTTATCCGTCTCTCGGTCTCTTGTCTCCCCACACATAAACTCGTCTTCCTTTTTCCCCATTGATTTTCTCTTCCGTCAAGCACTTACCGCCCAACATTTGTCGTTCACCCTGTAGGAGCCGGCGACGCGTACCTAGAGTCATAGAGTGAGGCGGTGTCAAACAATAAACATAGATTTTTGGGGTATGGGGTGTACCTACATCGAAGAAAGAAGGGGTACCAGTCGCCTTAAGAGGATGGCCTAAGGTGGTCGGAGATCAGCGTAGGAGCCGAGTCAAAGAGGGCGGGACAACGAGGCGCCTCGTCTGGTGCTGCGACAGAGAATAAGGAGATGGCGGTACGTCGGGGTGCAGGCTGGTCCTTCCTTGTACTCTCCTTCTTCTTGCTCCCAACGAAAGAGCGGTGACATTCCAATAGATTGTCGTTAGTGTTTCAGAGAGATATTCTTTGGTGACCGCTAAATAGGCAAGCTGATTGTGATATTAGCCACTATATTTAAGTATACTTAAGGAATATCTTACCACACGACTCTTACCATTGGTATGTTTGACCCGCTCTGCTCGAGCCTTTTTATGAGGTTGAACTCTGCTTAAGCCTTCCGTCTAAAAAAATATAATTGACGGCACGAAAAGAGGTGAAATAATCGACTACAACATGTTTTTAGGCTGTAGTTTCATCAAAAGTTTAGATTTGTGGCTCCGGCCTAATAGACAATATGGGTATCCCGCACTTACATTTGACTTTGCCGTGATCATTTTCGATCAGATACAGCAGTGATCAGAGCGGTACAAGCAGGTTTTGCTGCTATGCGACGGCCGGCCGTCGTATGGAGGGCAGAGCATCCCCGTCGAAAGCTGGCCAGCTTGTCCCCCGAGGGAGGAACCACGGGACAGGGTGCTTGATCTTTCGATCGAATTGTGGCAGTGATCATCTTTCTCGGTCTGCAAGACCACAACACACGCACGGGCAGATCAGCCCACGACGTAGTACTAGGTACTTAGGTAGTACGTGCGCCGGCGACGTGCGTGCTCCGCGATGCGCAACCCGCCCCAGAAACTGGCGTGACGGACGGGCGGACTAGCGAGGCGTGGTTGCAGGCTTGCAGCAACAGCCTCGTAGGCCGTAGACCTCTCTGGTAACAAGAACAAGAGACAGCCACGGTCCCCGGCCCTTGCCGCCGCTGCTGCCGACTCCGGCGGTGGGTGGCGGCACCCATCCCATCAAAGACGGTGGGCAGGCGAGGTTCCGTGCGGCTGCGGCTCACTAAGGCGGTGGGGCGTAGGTGGCGTGCACAGAGCGGCGCGATCGTGACGGGCGCTTGAGGCCTGGCGGCGTGGAGGCGGCGCGTCGCCAGTGTCGGCCGTCCCGGTGGCGGTACGGATTGGGGGTCTTCTATGATCGTTTTGCTTGATGTGGAACCTAGAGGTCCGATCTGGGACGGATGGATCCAGCTAGATTTGACGATAAGCTGTGCGCTGATATACCCTCTCTATTCTCTATTGACATCGTTCCTGCTTGGTGGTTTAGGGTTATCCATGGCGAAATCCGATGTGGAGAATTTCATGGAAGCCGAGAGTGGATGACTAACAATGGTGATTGGAGCTTTGCTGTGACAAAGAACTTGCTTGAAGCTTCAAGAATCGTGGCAGCGGTATGTAAGTGGGATGACATTATAGGTGAAGTTCAAGTCTTAACTTTCTGGGTAAAAATCAAAAGTCTGGCCCTAATTGGTTGTATCCGCCAATGATCTCGTTGAGAATATTGTTTTGAGAGCAAGGAACTATCTCCACGGTAAAAATCCAAATTCTTCGATCGGGCGATGACGACGATTAAGTTCTGGCCTTAATTGGTTGTGTCCGGCCATGGCCTTGTTAAAGACATTGTTTAGAGCAGAGACTATTTTAAGGGTCAAAACCTAAGATTTTAATCGGTCGATGACGGTGCTTGTGCACGGTTTTATTTTTAACGGTGATGCTTATGAAGGATTGGACATCAGGGTTTTTTTCGTGGCGGTTGTGCTGCTGCAAAGACCGTAACTCTATAGCAGATTTTTTTTTTTTTTTTTCGTATTGTTTTTCGGTTACGTGCATCTATAATACACTAGATTATTTCGTTGTTCCAGAGGTTGGTATTTGGTATCTCCGTGATCTTAACATACTCTTTATCTAAAAAAAGACACAGCCGAACACTTGACACTGCAGTGTTCTTTTCCACGGGCTATATGAACACTTGTTAAGTGAAGCAAGGTAACAAGTCTATTGTCAAATGAATGAACACCCAGTGCTCATTTGCACGGGCTATAGAACACTTGTTAATCACACTTGGCACATCTATTCGTTTAAATTGAAGCAAGGTAACAAGTCCAATCCAACCAAGAAGGAGAATGCATGATATACTTATGGTTTGGTAATTTAAGGTTGGCTAAACATAACAAGAAATTTGCAACTGAGGACCGGGTCACTACCCTTTTCGAAACAAAAAAGAACAGGAAATTTGTTAAGCTGATGGTTTGCTAATTTAAGGTGGACACTGCAGTTTCCAAGTAAACAAGTAATCACTATCGAACCATCAGATCGATCATGGCAACTTGGCAAGCACGGAGAAAGCAAGTAATTACTGGTACCCCATCGACTTGCGGCCCGTGCCTCGCCAGCCGCCACACCGCGCCCAACAATCTAAACAGCGACAAGGGGAAGAAGCGCCAGGAGCATCAGCGCATAGCGAAAGCTCGACGCGGCACAGCTCCGGCCGCTCCCGGCGGTGAAGAAGTAGTAGTAGCCGCTGGGTTCCCCTCTCTTCGCCTGCGGCTGCCCAGCCGGTGGAGATGGTGGCGACGTCGTGGAGCCTGGAGGCGACAGCGAGGAGTAGCCACTGCCGTCGCTGTTCGGCGGCGGCAGCGACGGCGACGAACATACCGTCGGGCACGTGCCGCACTTGCTGACGCACAGCACGTTCGTCTCTGGCGGCGGCCCTCTGGCCGTTGCTGCCTGCCCGTCGGTCGCGGCAGCCTCGCCGTAGAAGGGGAAGGACACCATGATCGCAGGGATCAGCATCGCAAGCCATACTGATCTTCCCAGCTCCATTGCTAATATGGACACGTACAGTGCGATGCTTCTACTTCGTCGAACACTTGAGCAGAGGTGGTTTATAAGCTGCAGGACCTACCCAAAATCACAGAGGTGGAATATATTTGGTTATTTGCCGACTGTCGAGCTTGTAGCTCAAGCTCAAAAGGAATATGAGCTGCGGGGAAGGTTCGTTGTAAAGGAAGATGCTCCTCATCGGTGATAGATTGCGGATTCTTCCTCCACGTTCCATCTCCGAAATTCGCTCAGTCGGGCATCCAAAACAGTTCGGTACAAAGATCAGTTTTGCTAATCCTAGATCGCCATTTTCTTCGGTTTGGCTAATTCGAATGTGAATTAAGAGAGATCTGGTTCCATTCCACTACCGTCAAATTGACATCATGATTTGTGTGACAATTTTTTTCGCCGGCTGGTCATTTGAACATGGGTAAATTACCAATGGAGATTTTCCAAATTGCACGTGAGTTGCATATGAATTGGAAATAAAAATTGAACATGGGTTACACATGAGTTATAACTGACCTTCGCATTTCCAGTTGCACATTAGTTGTAACAGAACGGATCTCTAGGTTACAGTTGAGATTATCACACTCACTTGTGGGTTGCACATAAGTTGGAACAGAAAATGTGTGACACCATCAAAGCGAGAAGTAAACTAATTCTCCAATCGACTAATAACTAGTCGTCTTTCATAGAAATCAACTTAGACATTAGAAAATTCCAACCAACTTAATATAAGGGTTGGCTATAAGCATTTCCTACAAGAAAAAGATAAATCCTACTCGTCACCAGGTTTTTCGTGTCTCTTTGACATGCGACAAGTCACGCTCTACTCTGCTTGCCGCTTGGGTGATAGACAGGATGGAGATCTCGAACCTTCTCTCGACGGGGAAGTTAGGTTCTTAAAGTTAGAATTTGATAAACATGCAACAAATGTTATGGTGGTTAGGGGCAGCTCTGCACGGAACAAGAATAAGATTTTTCATCTCCTTATGACCTCGTCAGCCAAAATATCACCGGTGGCATTTATAAGGACTGCTAATTGTCTGGTCACTTCTCCCTTTCAGTCATGGATCTCAATTTCTCTATTTACGTTGCTAGTTTGGTGGCACCCATCATTTGATTTTATTTGTCAGGAATGAAATGATGCCCATTTGGCAAGTGAAATGACATGTTTAGGAATAAGTAATTACATAACATTCAATAGAGATTTGCTTCCAAGTGAAATGACATGTCCAATTCCACGACATCAAAATAGGTTGGGTATGAAATCACAAATGGAATTCATGATTCCAACTCAAAATGATGGAACCAAAGATCAACTAAGAGTTCAATGGTGACGAGTTCGGCTCTGAGGCCTTGGTCTTAGAGGCACGTTCTTGAAAAATTCACGACTAACATCAATAAAGTTTAGACCCACCCTGGTATGGGAGTGGTGACATCGGCTCACTCTGGCGAGAATTGCAGTCGTTAGGTGGTCCAAGGATTCCGATGTATATTTTATTGTGTTTAGGGTGCTTTCTACTTCCATTGAAATTTCGTAATGGATCAAATCTTTCTTGCAAAAAAAGGTAATAAATGAAAACCAACAAATCAAAGCATATTTTTTACATCTACTCAACCAACTCATTTATCTTAGAAATGGCTCCGTTAAATATTGAAAGTCGATTTTTGAAGTTTTGGTCCCTACTTTATGGCATTCTAGTCATTGTTAAAGTTTCAATAAGTTACATGAAGTTTCAGTCTGTTAAACACTAACTTTACAATGGTATAGAACTAAAATATAATTAAATATATTCTATTCAGCAACAGTAGAAACGCTATTTAGCACCGAGGGGGCAGAATAGTTATTTTGCACCCACGATTTGTTTACGTCATCACATCAAAAAATTATGTTACATATATACATATTTACGTTCGTGTTGACCTATAACAGAAAAAAATTGACATAAAATTGCAAGATATATGTGAAAATAACGTAAAACTCATAAAAAAAGCATAAAAATGTGCATTTTGTCATTTTTAGTAACGCCGCGTAAATATTTTTTTATATCATGTCAATATTTTCTTATGTTCTCTATGACTTACAACATAATACAAAATTTACGTGACATAAAAATCGTCCCTCAGCAACAGTTTATATGGATCAGTCCGAGAAGCATTTATATCTTTTCTATGTGTAGTATGAATTTGATTTTTTTTTAACAGTAGATACATTTTGTTGCCACGCCAAGGACGTCACTTTCTCGGGGAACTGCAATAAAACGAGAAGGAGCCTCATCCGTAACAGCGGGAAGTATTAACGCGGAGGCCCGTACGGAATCTGTGCTCGGCCTGACGAGAGAGACTCCGAGGCCTGAGCCCACATAACCGCCGCCGTGTGTGTCATCTCCGCCTACAGATCCGTTATAATAAGACAAATCAATCCCGACCGTCCTCCTCTCAAAAAAAAAAATCCTGACCGTCAACCCCCATGGTAGGACCCACATGGCAGTGTCCTACCACACATATCCGGGACCGGGGACAAGTGACTGTCCTCCGCAGCGAGACGGTCCATTCCACGGTACCAAACCGCCGACCAGGCGCAGCAAACCCCGCCCTCTTCTCACTGTAGCATCCTTCCGGAACCTTCGAGAAGTGTCTTCCCCACCACCGCGGCGGCACCCCCGTTCCGAACACGCGAACCCCTCCCCGTCCTCGGCAGAGTTCCCGCCTGCTGTGGTCCTCCCGTAGCGCGCGCTCTCGCGGCGGCGTGGCTGGTGCGAGACGTGAGAGGGTTTATGGACGGGTCGTCGTCAGGGAGGAGGATGGGGGCGGCGGAACGGCCGGAGATGATGGCGGCGCTGGCGCAGCGGGTGGCGGTGCTGCGGGCCGCGCTGGAGAGCAGCGAGGGGCAGGCACAGAGCGCGGCCGCCGTCCTGGGCTCCTTCCAGCACCGCCTCTCCGAGATCGAGGCGGCCATGCGCCCCGTCCAGGTCGTGCCGCCTCTCGCGCCCGTTTCCGCTTGGTCTCGGACGACGGCTCTTCGAACCCCAGGGAGAGCGTGCGGTTTCTGATTCTGGGCTCGTGGTGGTGCAGGTGAGGAGGCAGGCGGCCGAGATGGCGCACGCCAACATCGACAGGGCGATCAAGTCCGCCAACGACTTCCTCGCCCAGGTCGTCATCGCCCGCAAGGTGCGTGCATCTGCTCTGCTTGGCCCCCTTCGTTTCATGCATTGGATGCTCTTGCTCGTCATGCTGTGAGATTACCGGGAAACTATATTATGCAATGTTCGATTAGGTGGTGAAACTGATGATGATGCAGGCCTTAACTGATTCGCCCACTATCTAGAAACGGTGGTGATATTTTTTCTGGTTAAGTTGGCATGGGGCTGAGGACCTGAGGTATTGCACGCATTTGGGAGGGGATTGACTACTGAGGGGGCCAATGGCTGCATTGGCATTTCGAGGATGTGCTCAACTAGTTTTGGACCAATGGTTAACAAACATGCAGATTTTAATTTTAGAGGGGACTGATGGGTGCTGGCTGGTGAGATAGATTTCACGCTGGTGTAGCTGTGAAGTGCATTTGTTTTTTTGCTACTGTCATGGGTTGCATAACGATAATGCTTATTTTAGTTTTGTTCATTAGCGCTTCATTAATATTTCAGAGGATCCAACAATAACTTCTATGGCAGTAGCTTAGGTCTGACACTTTGACGATTACAGCATTTCCTGTGCCGAGGTCGCTCTTTGTAGATGGGTTTGCACTTTTGAAATTGGTATATAGTTGCAGTTTTGCACCTACAATTGATTTTGTCAAGTTTTGAACAAATGGTTTCTTTGGAAATTTACTTGCATGCTGTCATTTGAGCTATAGGCAGAAGCTACGATATTGAAGGGTCCCCATGAGGATGTGGTGGGATACCTGAAAGCTGTGGGTCTTCTGAAAGAAGTTGCTGGCTTCTTTTCCCCGAAGGAGAAACTTAAGAGTTGTGAACGATTTCTGAGTGATATCAACATCCTTTTATCCAAGTCTTCTCTGATGATTGAGGGGGAATTCAGAAATTTGATGATTACACACAGGTTGAATTTTCACTCAACACCATTTGTGAAACATTGTCTTGTTGATTCCTGATATACTGCTAGAGACTCTCCTAAGTCCCAACGGCAATAGAATAGTTCTTCTAATACCTTTTCATTCTGAAGCTGTATCTTTTCTTTCAGCACACCTATTGAGCCTGATCTCCTACTGCATTGGCCTTCAAAGCCTCAGTGGACATCAGAAGGTGACGCTGAAGCAAGTGGAGGAAATTCTGGCGACTCTAAGCATCCATCCAAAAGCTTGGCAACTGTTATTAACAAGACTCCAGCGCTGATCCTCCCTGAAATATTACCACTCTTGCATGCTTTAGCTCAGCAATTGGTCCAGGATGGAAACCAGCAGCCATGCTACACAATTTACAGGTAGGCTTTGAGCTGGGGATTTAAGAATTAACATGAGATGGTTCTTATCATTGCAAAAGGAGCATCTGACAATGTAAATGCTGCTTGCAGAGAACAAGAGGGTCAATAAATTTAGAGAGTTCCTGAGTTATGAGAAATGCATTAATAGCAACAAAATATGCAGCAATGAGTCATACTAAGTCAGGTTTTGGCAAACTTCCTGTGTAGCTAGAATTTTGTAACTGAGAAAATTCCCTACGTGCAATTATAGCTTACGTTATTCTCGACATCCTTAAGCTGAAACTGTCCATTTAGAGCCCACTGCAGTCTTAAATTGAAATATGGAATGCTTTGCTGAATGATCCTTCCTTTTTCTTCCCGATTTCAATTGAAATCTGTTCTTATTTCTGAATTATTAACCATATGTAAAATCAAGCTCCGCTCTGTTTTTTTTTTTAACTTTAGAGATGCTCGTCGTTCGGCATTAGAACTGAGTCTTCAGAAGCTGGGAGTAAACAAGCTTAGTAAAGATGATGTAGATAAGATGCAGGTTGATGCTCTAGAGGCTAAAATTGGAAAGTGGACCCAGTTTATGCGAATTGCGGTGAGTGCTTTAAATATGCAAGTGGTCTATGTCTTCACACATCCAATTAACTGTCTATTCTTCAATAGATGACACTCTTGCTTCCTGGAGAACGAAAACTTTGTGACGAGGTATTTGACGGTATCAGTTTCAACAAGGATCAGTGTTTCGCTGAACTGGCAGGAACTGGTGTTCGAACTCTTCTCAGCTTTGGAGATGCTTTTGTGAAAAGTAAAAGGTTTCCTGGAAAGTTGTTTTTACTGCTGGAAATGTATGAAGTAATGCATAAACTTAGATCCGAGGTATGTGAAAAACACACTTTTCTGCACTGCAACACGAAAATTATATATGCAGTATGTCATCGAATTTTGATCGGTTACGTAGTAGTTATTGGCCACATTTATGCAACAATTCTAGCTGCTGGCAGTTAGAAAGTGATATTTCAGTACTGTTCCTATTTGCAGTTATTATTGATATGAAGTAAAAATTCTCCTGAAAAGTTGTTTGTATATCTGCACATGTATAGATGGACTTAGATCCGAGGTATGCTAAAAATACCGTGTTCTGCACTGCAACACCAAAATTGTAAACGTACGTCGTCAAAAGTTGATCAGTTATGTAAACGTTTTGGCCACTACGCAACAGTTCTAGCTGAGGCAATTGGGGTTCTTCTAGTTACAGTAGTGTTAGTGTTTGCGGTTATTATTTATGTGAACTGTGCTGTCAACTTTAACTTTGTTTTTGTAGTTATGTCAAATTTAACTATGTGCAAAATAATGCCTACCTTCTTTTGAACCTCATTACCAGGTTGAAGTAATTTTCCAAGACGGCTTTTGCTCTGAGACGCGTGAGGCTGCATTGGGCTTAATAAAGCTCTTGGCACAGACGGCCCAAGAAACATTTGTTGGTTTTGAGGAAATAGTTGAGAATGATACTTCAAAGACTAACGTCCATGACGGAACTGTCCATCCTTTTACGATCTATGTGATTGATCAAGTTAAATTCTTATTTGAGTAAGCATCACCCATTTAACCTAGCTATTAACATTCCTGGACATGCAGAGATATATTTAACATTCATGTTAACTAATACAGGGCCAATCAGAATGGGTTTAGAGTTTTTAACTTTTGAGATGTGTGGTCATTTACCGATAGATGTGTGGACATGCAGAGATGTGTGAGAAGAGTACTAGAATTCACATTTCGCTCCATCGAGCAAACACTGATTAACTGTACTGTGTTTGATACCAATAATAGCTGGTAGATCCAGAGTTTAAGTAATGTCGATTCTTTAAATCTACTCAAGTTCTTAATCATTCATACTTTTCCACTTAGCTGTGGAGCTCTTTATGGTTATACGTCAATGTTTACCAGTTCTTACTTACGTGTCTACGCACCACATGTACTGATTTAAAAATAATATAATTATGTTCATCCTATAAATTTTGTTTTATTTTTTATTTATTGAACTGAGTTTTAGTTTGTCAGTTATCTTTCTGCATCATTTTGGATATAGCATGCTAACAGATATTTATGTCTGAAACGGACAGTTATCGGTTAACGTTGAAGCTACTATTTCAAGAATTTAAAACTGGAAGTGATAGTGAATTCCAACTAGCAGTTGTTTTGACGAAGATAATGCAAGCCCTTCAAAACAACTTAGATGGGAAATCTAAGCAGTACAAGGATCCTGCACTGATGTACATATTTCTTGCAAACAACATTCACTATATGGTTATGTCAGTTCGCAGGTATGGTACATTTTGTGTTTCATATCTGCATCATGTTATCCAGAGTTCCAGACAGTGTGCCTGGCCAACAATATTTTGTCTCACAACAGATCAGAAGCCAAAGATATACTTGGCAATGACTGGATTCAGAGACATCGTAGGACTGTGCAGCAAAATGCCAATCAATACAAAAGAGTGGCATGGGGCAAGGTTAGTTTTTCAGTCAAATATTCCTTGTTTTGCTAGTTTAGTGCTTATTGCTTGGATTAATGAGTTTTTGTGCCCTGGCTAGGATATTATATTTTTTCGTTGAGCATGGTGTTTAATTGGATGTACGAGTTTTTTTGCCCGACTAGGATACCATATTCTTTCGCTATGCACAGTTTTTAAATTTTTGAATTCGTTAAAGCTTGTGATGAACTGTAAATGATATAGTTTTTTCAGTAAATTACTGTACCCGCTGGTTTTCATATGTTCACTATCCTCTTATCCGTTGATTAGGTAATTCAAAAAATAATTTCATCTTTTATACACATGAATGGAAATATTGAATGGAGATAATAGCTTTGATTATTCTGATTTGTTATTTAGGTTGTTCAGACACTCTCTGTTCAAGGTGGCAGCAGCACTGGTACGTCATCACCGTCTGATCTTAGCAACAGTGGAGTTTCAAGATCTATGATCAAAGAACGGTCAGTACAATGGCAGCTTGTGGTGTTTATTGTTTTAAGTAATAAAGTCAAATGGAGTTCACCAAACTGTATGTTCTTTCCTTGCCAGGTTTAAGTCCTTCAACATGCAATTTGGAGATCTTCATGCAAAGCAATCTCTATGGACCATACCCGATCAAGAACTGCGGGAAACTCTGAGGCTTGCTATAGCTGAAGTTCTCTTACCAGCCTATCGGTCTTTTGTTAACCGTTTTGGGTAATGTTAGCTATCCTTTTTCTTATCTTTATTTATAGGCACTTCACACAATTATTGCATTCAGTTTAAATGTTTACAAATGATAAGAAAATCCTACCATAAGCTGTGTTAGGAAAGAGAGGTGCAATCGTGCGAGGATGGGTTGTTCTATGGGTCTGCTCTTCCTGCATGCCTGTGTGGGTCTGCTCATTCCTGTATGTCGGAGCTTGTCATGCATGATTGTAAACACTTCTTATCCTAATATATTAAATTAGTTTCAAGAAATAGAGAAATCTATGATAGTTATGTTTTACTCAGAACCTCAGCCTTGTAGAAGATCATTTCTTGCAGGTTACAGTGTGTCTACCCCATCCATTTGCATGTCTTCTCCTCTAAGCTGTTGAATAACCCACAAATGGTTGAAATGGGAGCCTATTCATTGTTAGCTTATACTGTTGGTTTTAACTTTCAGGAATCTTGTTGAAAATGAAAAGAAGCCTCGTAAGTACTTGAAATACTCACCAGAAGCGTTGGACCAGTTACTGGGTGAGTTCTTTGAAGGACAACAACCTGGTGAACAAAAGCAGTAAGCACCGGGAGACTGTAAAAGGGAATACTGGTAGTAGTTCTCATAGCACAACTTTCGTTAAGATCTCTACAGACCGAAGCAACTAACTGTGTATACACGTAACAAATGGCGTACATGGCTGGCTAGTTTTTTTTGTTGTTGATAAAGACATGGCTGGCTAGGTGACATTACATGTCTTGGCTGTACTGGGATGATCCCACCTAAACATTTAGTTTCGTTGTGTGGCTGGTTGACATTTCACGTATATGGTGGCATATGGTGTTAACATAGAGGGTGTTAATTCTTTTAGTGATATATGAGGATTTCATTTCTCAACCCACAATCTGCAGATGCATCTTTTGTAGTCTTTCTTTCGCTGTAAGTTTTCATATTTTGGTGACTTTTCTTGCCAATATGTTGCGATGGGATTGCTTTACTTATCATTTTGTGAGAAAGTTTGATCTATTTGACTAATTCAATTGTAGACAGATTGTGCTAACGACAAAATCGGTTTTTAATCATGTGTTCGTCCCACTTACTTCTTTCTGGGAACTTTTTGGTGAGATGAGCGAAATAAGTGGACGTACGGATTGGGTGATTTTGGCTCCTCCCCTCGCCGGCGGCAGACTCTGGCGCGGAGAGCTCGGATGGAGTGGGGATTGGTGCTACATATCGATCCTCGCGTCATCAGGGGCTTAGTCGCGCTTCTTCTTGCCGTCGCCAGATAAGGCTCGTGATCTGCCGGTCTAGAAGGATTGCAAAAAAGGATATAGAGGAGATGATCGAGCTCAGCGTGTGGCGGCACTTGATCTACGGGTCATCCCCGCTGGCTAATGTTGCAGGGTCGCCGGAGATCGGACAAGGTGGGGCGAGCCAGGACCCAGGAGGGGCCAGATTAGCCCCCACGGCGCGGCCAGGTGTGGTAGGCACGTCATGGGCCCTTTCTGGCGCTTTGGTAGCTTTCTACTCCCTCCGTCCCGTAATAAGTGTCTCAAGTTTGCTCAAAAGTGGATGTATCCCGTAATAAGTGTCTCAAGTTTGCTCAAAAGTGGATGTATCTATTAGATACATCCACTTTTGAGCAAACTTGAGACACTTATTACGGGACGGAGGGAGTACCTCCGTAGTTTGCCCCGTTGGCCTCCTTTTTGATGAAAAACATCCATTATTTTTTTCTTTATTTATTTATCTTTGCTTCCTGCACCAAAGTTACATGGATACTAGTGGAATAGGCGCGGCGCACGCCGCGCCCTTGATGCCAATTTTTGGAAGTCTTTTTTTTTTAAATTTTTCGAATTTGAATTTCGACAATGTGGCACGTAATGTTAGCATTTTTTTGTGTGTTTATGTTAATATGTTTTCATATTTTATTGGATGAGTATATCTGAATAGGAAATTCTTGCTGAATTAATATATCTGTATTTCTGTTATAAGTAGATAGAGGTTTCTTTGTAGCATTTTCCGATATATTTTATGGAATATCGGAATATTCGCTTAGGTGTTGGCCAAATTAGAATGTTCAAGCATGTTTTTATTTTCTTATGAGTATGTAGCAATATTTTCGAGCATTTTTGGTATGTTCTTTCTAATATTCAAATATTTAGTAGCTTGCAATGTTCAAACATGTTTGTATTTTGACGACAATATTTAATTGAAATTAGGAAAAGTGCACGTGAATCATCTCCAAATATTGACAAAATTTTGTCTATTAATTTTTTTCTGGGAGTGCATGCGAATCATCTCGAAATGTTGACATAACTTGACTATGCAATAAATTTTGTTTTGCGTAATTAGTTTGAACGCATTTTTTCTAATTGCTTTAATATATCACTCGTATTTTTGAAATGGATATATTTTTCAAATGGATATACAAATTAGAATGTTCAAGCATGTTTTTATTTTCTTGTGAGTATATAGCAATTTTTGCGAGTTTTTTTATATGTTTTGTACAATTTCGAAATATTTAGTAGGTTGAAATGTGCAAACATGTTTGCATTTCGACGTCAACATTTAATTGAAATTAGGCGACGTGTATGTAAATCATCTTCAAATATTGACGAAATTTGTATATTCAATTTTTTTTGGGAGAGTGCATGTGAATCATCTTGAGTTATTGACAAAATTTGATTAGTCAATTTTTTTTTGGTAATTAGTTTGGATGTATTTTGCCGATTGTTAGGTTGTTTCCAGGAGGTACAGATCCCACCGGAGAAGTAGGCGAGAGGGGCCGGAAGTGGCTGACTCGGGAAAAATGATGTATTTTGCCGATTGTTAGGTTGTTTCTAGGAGGTACAGATCCCACCGGATGACGTAAATACTCACCATTTATTTTAAATTTGGAAAAGGTCGAATTGTCGCAGGACACAAAGAAATTTAGTTCAAAATTCTGACTGCATCTAAGGTTGTTTCTAGGAGGTGCAGAGCCCGCTGGAGAAGGAGGCACCTCCAAATAAACCGTCGAAAATAGAAAACTTGGAAGGAATTTGAAATTGTGAAATATTCAAATTTGAAATTTTACCGGTCCACGTAAATACTCACCATTTATTTTTATGACCCACCTCGATATATTTGTTGCATTTTCCCAAAAGGCATATTTGAATGTAATGAGTTTCCAGCATTTTATTTATTTTTTTAAATAAAAAATGGGGAAAAGGAAAAAATCTGACATGTGGGGCCCACCGTGATGTCGTGCTGACGTCACGGTAGCCAGATCTGGCCGCGGTGGCGCCGTGCTCGCCGGCGGCGCGCCGCCGCGTTCTTGCACGCGCGGCTGCCCGCGCCCGACGCGCCTCGCCGCGGCCGACCCGTAGGTGGCGGCGCCGCCCCTTTTGGGTTGCCGGAGCGTTGAGCGGCGGCGGACAGCGGCGGAGATTGCGTCACGGCTGCAGCGTTTCGGCGGCCGATATACGGCGAGGAGGGTGCGGTGATGGCGACGGAGCTCCCCGCGGGCTTCGATCCGGCGGTGGAGCGGCGGAGGGGCGGCGCCGCCGACCTCGGGCAGTCGCGGGAGAGAGAAGGGAGAGAGGGGAACTGTGCACATGTTTGCACAAAAGTCCTCCGGTTTTTCCGTAATTGCAGGTAAGTCCTCCCCCTCGTCAAACCGTGGGCAGCGGAGCGATTCGTCGAATGCGAGGGGTGTTTTTGTAAATGCGTCACGGGATGCGCCTGGGACCGTCGGATCTGGAACGGACTGTCCAGATCACGTGCAGCACTGTAGATAACTGTTCATGCTACAGTGAACGCGCGATTTGCTCGATCGGGACCGTCGAATCTCGATCCAACGGCCCAATTTCAGAGCAAGGAGAGAGCTCCATTTCCTCCTCCCTTAATATATAGGGGCAATGTTTCGTTAAAAAACAACGTTAGTTGTCACAGTTTTATTTCAAGTTTGATGAGATCACAGATAAAACTCTAAGCAGAGTGATTACAGAAGTGGATATGTTTTGTATGTATCGCTCATCATTCATCAATGAGTGGGATCTCGGTTCTCGGATGTAGCTTAATACGCTGTACCAGACATTTCAACTTAGGTTGCACAATAAAATTTCATGTAGCCACTTCATTGGCATGATCTCATTATTTAGATTTGAATGTTCAAATAAGCAACGAAAGAGGTAGCACTAGAGAGTCGTGAGTTACTTGGTTAATTATTATTGCTAGCTTTTCTTTAACCGCCTCGGTCTGACAAAATTGTGTAAATAGTCATACTTTTATCTTTAGTATAACTAAAGATTTCAGGTACAAGCGTGGTGGTTATCTAGAAATCACCACTTGTAAGGAAACAAACATTTTCGATTCGATATAGAGGCTGGAATCCTTTCTTGCTCGAGTACAGTCGATATTTATTCTTAGGGAGGTCGATTAGTCCAATTTCTACACATTTTCACCTCATTAAAAAATATCAAATATTTTTGATTATTCCTCCAAATTTGCCGGTAATCACTAGTAAATGATTTTTTTTTGCTAAATCTCCTCTATTATTTGTTTTATGTGCAGAAATGGATGAGTTTATAGATAAATATGGACAAATATGAGAAGTATGCTAGGAGAAAAAACAAGAAAATGGAGGAAATCAAGCCATTAATCAAAAAAAGTTTTAGGGCAGATCCGGCGGGTTCTGGTTCTCTCTTCTCCAGCGATGACTCTGACGAGGATGCACCCGAGGGCGTCACGAAGGGGGACTCCGGCACAGGTAGAATAGAGTAGCAGTAGTAGCATCGTGATCTATGTTGCATGAGTTTGTAGTATTTTTGGTATCTAGAATTTAACGTACGTGGTTGTAATAGTTTGTTTGTAGGGGTTGATCGGACAGTGTCCGCGGACACGTCTGCACGTGTCCATGAACTCTTTGTGGACCGATTTTGGAGATTGTGATCGTAGATGCTCTAAAAAGCATTTACAAAGGGAAGTGGAGCTCCGATATGGAAGAACAAGAACTCATGATTGACGAGAGGGAATGGAAAATTCCCACCATCGGCAACGCCGGCAAGGACTCATCAAACTCACCGGCTCAACATGCTAACTTTTAGCAGTGATGGACAGAGAAGGCAAGGGAGTGAGATTTTTTTTAATTTACCACGTATATTAAACCAACAAAGAGTGCACGATTATATCGATTACAAAAACAAAACTAAACTAAAATAGACTAGCAAATCTATGAGATCTTCAAGCCCTTTCTTTATCCATGGTACAATCTTGTACTTTTCTGAAGGCAGCCGTAGAACAATGCCAAAACTACCAAACCACACACCTGTGAATACTACCGAAGGTTCTCCCTTTTTAATTTTGAGCCGCAATGCCAAGGCTTCGTGCACGCACGCAGCCATTAAGCAGCATCGGCAAGAGCACAACCACTGATATTTCAAGGACAAATAACCGAACCACGTTCTCGACGTCGTTGGGAGCCGAGAGAACAAATCACCATTGCCGAAGACGTAGTAGTCGGGATATATATTGCGAGGACAAACCTCCTCACGGCAACTATGATAAACAATTCAAGATTAATCTGGCGAAGCAATCTGAAGAACCATACCTAGAAAGACTTAATCTTCCAAAGCCACCATTGACGTCGGGAAGGATATCTCGTCGTCGAACGAAGCATGAGAGATCACTTATTGCAGACGATACCATCTCTATTTATTAACGAAGAAGATGACGATCAAAATCAAGATCTAACATTAAGGACCTTCTTATAGTGCCGTGTGCAGGTCCGAGATCCCCACTCCTCATAGTGCCAGAACGGCAACTAGAGGAGGCGAGGACTCGTCGAATCTTTACCGGCGACGACGATGAAGCTGCAGATGACACCGGCGGCGACGGCTAGGGTTAAAACCCTAGGCTGCCGCCACGATCGCCCCAATCGCTCTCCCTTCATTCGTACCGGTTCGCAAGGGAGTGAGATTTTATAAGCGGTGAGGGCAGGCGCCAGATCACAAAGTTAACCCGAAACGTCCCGCCTCTCCGACAGGCCAACTTTTAGCATGCTTTAAAATTGTGCTATGCGAATATTCGGTGTCGATCACAACACCAAACGCGCCTGCTAGATGTAAGTACATGGCGACCAACAAAACACGTCCTAAAAATGTTTTGTGGACGTGTGGTACATTGGGCATAAGACTAGGGAAAAACTAAAAGGCCTTGTTCGTTCTCACGAGTCACGCAACCTCCGCGTCGCGCACACATGCGCTCGCCGTGTACGTGCATACCTGGGTTTGTCGGTCCAGTCGATCTGTGCAAAGAAGTTTCTTGGTTCGGACCGCGTAACTCCATGTGCACACCAACAAACGTGGAAACCTGTTCACGGATTCACCAAAAATTTCTTTGATTCTCGTTTACCTTTGTCTACCTAGGAAATCCTCCCATTGATCTGTTTGCCCACCATTACCACGGACTTTGACCTCAGGAAACGGCTTCGAAAGAAAAAACGTTATAACTGCAATAGCATCTTGACTCACCGGACAGTTGCAGGCCGCCGTTAAGACACACAGATCGTTTTTGTGTGTGTGTGGGTAAGACACACAGATCAACCTCGAAAATTAAGACATTATTAAAGAGATCGTCGTTCCATTACATTGGAAATTTGGAACCGGAAACATGATTGGCCAGGTTGCCTACACAGGCACATGCGCAGTTTGCATCTACACATCTACAGACTACAGTATGATCTATCTGGCGGTGGTAGGTCGAGTCTCGACTCCAACGAATCGAGTCCTCGTTCCGTGCAAATGAAATTCAGCACCGTCTTCCCTGTCCTTTTAAGCCAAGATATTGAATAGTACTAGAAGTTTCGTCACATTCTTTATTCCATCCATCAACCAACAACGTGCTTGCTCTGCCTTTTAATCATTAAGTCATTTCGGCTCAACCATCTGGAAGAGTGGTGTGCTCTATCTTTACATGCGGTAGGCCGCTCCTTGGCATCATCACAAACCCAAAATAAAATATTTTAGACCATGCAAATGTACCCTACGTCTCTACCCATGCCAACATGAATATTACTTGGTATACACCGAAATGATCTTGAGCATGCCATTTTGTTCATCGGCTTAAAATATGGCGGTTTTGATCAAATTGACTACAATTATGTTATTAATATTTACGACTTACAATAACTTCGTTAATTGTTTTGATAGTGCCAACGCCGGGATTCTATATGTATCTGTTACCAAACCTAAAAATGTTTTCCCGTTACGTATATAAAAATGGTGTGAATAATACATGTAGTAGAATGAGAATGCGTTTAGTAATTTCGATATAAAATGCATGAATTTCGACACAAAGCGAGTCCAATCTCCAAGTCGCAAAATTTCGTTTTATTATGATCCAAATTATATGAATTATATGTAGATAAAATGCTAACTTCCGTTGGAGGGAAGCGGAAACCGTCGCTGGAGGCTTGAGCCGTGAGTCGATATAGGTCATCACATCTTTATATACCGTCTGTAACCTTAATTAGTCCCTAGTAGGAAGAAGTAGGCCGCACGGGATAAGTCGCAAGCAGTAAATCGTTGCGTTTATAACCCTTCTCGAAATATTCTTTCCGTTTCTGAATATAAGGCGTATAGGTTTTTGAGAAAAATCCAAAATATAAGGTATATTGTGATTTATGGATAAATTTATCCATCTACAAACGAGTTTTGATCTATAAAGGAGAGATTTAAATGATTTTTAATTTGTGACTATTAGGCACTTCTCTCTCCCGATTTTCTTCGAAGGAAAATGGGTCCACCATACACAAAATACTCATGTCTTACTATCTATGCAAAAAAATATACGCCTTACATTCAGTAATGGAGGAAGTACTAAATTTTGTTGGCTGGAGCCTTTTCATTGGATATTTTTGACGTTAAAATCCCTCAACCCTTCTTTTTTATCTTATTTTATGTGTATAATATAAAAGTGGGCCATTAGTGTAAAATTCTACATATATGTCAGGTCCATTCAACAGACTCATAAGAAAAAAAAAAGCAAGGGAATATTTTTTTTACCTAAGGACACACCTACTTCTTGGTGGACCGACTTGTCCCTACCCGTTCTTTTCCCCTCCGGCGCCCCCCATAGCCATTGTCGGTCTGATCGCTCCCCACCAGCGGTCAGCGCGCTGCCTCGCCGCCCTATCTCCAAGCTCCTCCTCGGACAATCCACCCCTACCCCTGGCCATGTCTCTAAATCATGCGATTCTCCGGTGTATCCTTCGACCACGACACACCTCAGCCCCTAAAGTTAATTTCCTTGCTTGCCTTCATCGCGACAATATCTTGGGTGGACCCGGCTAGCTCCATCCTTCAGTGTTGCCGTCGTCGCGGCTGGTCGTTGCCGTCGTCGACGAGAAGCTCCACCTCCTCTTTCTCTCTTCCTGTTGATTTGCAGGGCGGAGAATCGACCGAACGCTAAGAACTTTATCGGTTAACCGAGAGGTAGCAAAGCGTTTAAGTTATGGTCGTCTAACGAGAATTAGTAGGCACGTCGCTGGCAGGAGCAGAGTAATCCACCATGGAATTCAGAATCAGATCAGGGGAGAGCCTATTAATTGCGTGACCCGTCAGCCGATTTACCCTGCTTCCCACACCACAGTCCCCCCCACACTACACCTCCAGAGCTCCATTCCTTCTCCCCCCTCCCAAGAACCACATCACTCTACATCCAAGAGGAAGAAGAAGAAGAGCTCATCGACTGACCAAAAGCAGCACCATCCACAGCCAGAACCATGGGCAAGGACTGCGGCAACCACGGCGACGACCACTTCCGGAACGGCTGCCGCGGCTCCTGGCCGTGCTCCTGTTCCTGGCCGTCATCGTCGCCATCATCTGCCTCATCGTGTACCTTGTGCTCCGCCCCACCCACCCGCGCTTCTACCTCCAGGACGCTCCCTCCGGCAGCTGGACCTCGCCAACGCCTCGAGCCTCCTCTCCACCAACATCCAGGTCACCGTCGCCTCCCGCAACCCCAACGGCCGCGTCGGAGTCTACTACGACCGCCTCGACGTCTACGCCTCCTACAAGTACCAGCAGATCACCGTCGCCTCCTCGCTCCCGCCCGTCTACCAGGGGCACGGCGACGTTGACGTCTGGTCGCCGGTGCTCGACGGGCCCAACGTACCCTTCGCGCCGTACCTCGCGAACGCCATCTCCCAGGACTGCCAGGCTGGGTACCTCATCCTCCAGGTCAAGATCGACGGCCGCGTCAGGTGGAAGGTCGGCAGCTGGATCTCCGGCCACTACCACCTCTTCGTCCTGCCCGGCCTTCCTCGTCACCAGCGGCGGCAACGGCGCCCCCGGGGCCAGCGGCTTCAAGTTCCAGACAACGACCTACTGCCACGTCGAGGTCTAGTTAGTCACGGCTAGCTCCGGCGATCCAGCCGGCCTGCGAGAGGTAGGATTCTTCTTGGGGGCCTGTGTCCATAGTGAAAACAGAGGCGCAGATCGTTGGTAATAATATAGCACACTATTTATGTGGGGATATATACAGTGTAAAGGAGGGGTGCATGGTTTACCGTTTGCTTAGGGGAAGTTAAACACTGATGCTGCTTATATGCCACCTTCATTAGCTGGTTACTGTTCTGTTATAAAAGCTTAATTGTCAATAAACATTTTTGTGGCACAATTAAGAGCAAAATATAGGTCTTTTTGTGGAGAATTTTCTCTGATTACTTATATTATCATGGTTTAACCTCAAAAAAAATTTATCATGGTAATTTGTCATTTGATAATGATACGAAAATGCATAGGAGCTGTTGTTAACTGAATAGTAGTCAAGAATTTTGGACTCCTGTTTGGGCCCTATATTGGTTTGGTGGCAACAACCAGATCCTAGGCAGCTCTCTCATGGCTTGAGATTTGGTCGAAGCTTGTGAGAAAGTACACATGGGGACTCTGTGTTTGTGATCCCAAGTCCAAGAACTGAAAGTAGTTGGATAGTCTCTCTCTCTCACACACACACATGGAGTTTGATCATTGAAGCATTGGGAACACAAGTGCTAGTTTGTGGAAGCCGTTATGTTTACTTTAATCCATGTGTGCCAATTGCCAATGCATGCGATCTGGCATCCGCATGTGGAAGCATCTGTTCTTGGTTTAAAAAATGCAGTAGGAACTTTGACTTTGGAATCAGGTTATTGCATATAAATACTTTTTTTTGCCCGGGAGTGCATATATATACTGGCTAAGTAACTAGTTTAACAGTCGAGAAACTACAGTCGATATGGTTTACACCAGGTAATAATAGAACTGAATTTACTCGTGCGAACTTTCTGAAAAGACTGCAGTATTTTACTTGAAATCGCCATCTTTCTTGTAAAGCATTTTCTTTCTGACGTTTTCACGAAGAGCTTTACACGGCAGATGCTGATGCTGAGATAGTGGCTTCTTTGTGGGTGTGGGTGGCCCATGTTCCATCGAAATGATAAGGATTCACTTGCTTTCGGGCACAGTGTAGAAAACATTTGCTTTTAGGCAGCAAACTAATGGAGCACTGACTGAATAATATACTGGTGTCTGCCTTCAGGAAGATATGAGATGACAGTGGAGATGATTTCATCTGGGATGCCTTGAAACCTTTAACTCAACAAGTATTGCTTAGTCGAGGAGCAAAGAGAAAGATGTATTAGAAGCTAAGTAGTTGCATTGGCAATTAAAGTCACCATGGATATATTCTTGTCTGCGAATGCATGTGGAGTGCTCACACTCACTTTTCCTTTGCTTGCATTGCTTGCTCCGGTTGCATTCTGGCTAGCAAGCTAGTTTCGGTTTGGTGCCACCGATCATTTGTCCCTTGCAATATACACATAGCCTTGGTATGGGTCATCTTGAAATTGAGGAGATCTTAAGATGTGATATGATCATCCAATTGCTGAACCCAACCACTGTACCTAACCGATTGTCCATGACATGCTGTTTGCGTGGACTTGCATTGATACGTACACAGCTCAATCCCTCCGACACTTATATCAGATCGGAGAGAGTACTTTCTGTTACAGTTTTGACCGCTAGATGGTTTTCCGACCATGTTTTTTTTCTTCTTAAAACGAGTTTGAAACCTTGGCATATGTATCAAAGAGATGAACACAACATTTTAATTAGTTATTCAACAAAGCTTACAAAGTAATAAATACATTAGTCCAAAGCCATCTTCCTACCGACATATGTCGCTAATCCTACCAGATTGGGGTTGGACAATACCAGCGCCACACAATGTAAATCTGGAGGCCTCACTAACCCGCCCAACGGCGAGCTGGGAGTATAAACAGTCCAAAAGGCACTCATCACAATCGAGAAACTGTCGCCACCATCTTTCATTGACCATATTCAGATGATGCCACCACAACGCCAGACAGCGCCACCACCTTGAGCGAGCCCATCATCAGGTGTCTGTCTTCAAGGCTCCGATGCGCCATGCCACCGAGACCGGTTATCATCGATGTCGTAGATGTCACTGTCGGTGTCCCGGGAACGGGGTCCCCCGGGCACCAGGCGCGTGGGAGCCTACCCCTCGGGAAGCGGGGGGCCACGACACCCTCAACAACAGAAGGATGGGAGTCCCCAAGGGATCTGGACCACCTCGGTGCCAAGGATACGTCGTGGAGGCCAGCGTCCCCCGGGGAGGACAGGAGACCACCAACATGGCATGAGATTCCTGCACCGCTGTCCGGAGAGGGTAGCTTCGCAGGGAAGAAAGCTTAGGCGACGACACGGAGAAGACCACTCATGCCCGCTGCCGAGCGCAGTCATGATATCGACAGGAGCCGTCGCGCCGTCCCATCTAAGCAGGCGCAGAGCTAGTCGCGGTGACCGGGTCACAGACAGGACCTAACCTGCCGTCACGTTCGTCCCAGCGGGGCAGACGACATGAAGGCCAGCACGGCGAGGACGGTGACACGAAGGAGAAGGGCGGCTGCCACCTGGTTGCGGCACGACGCGTGCCCCGCTTCGGTCGCAAACCCCCAGCGCGACCGCCTGTGGTGTCCCCTTAGAGTATAAAAGGAGGCCCAAGGTGGAGCGTGGGAGACACACCATAGCCAACAGCTTCTCTCGGTTTTAGACTTGTGCTCGGGGGCTAGACATGGAACACCTTGGAGATCTCACGGGGTGGAACCTAAAGGCTCATGGGAGCAGAGAGAGCTGAGGGATTTCCCATTGTACTTCAATAAATCGGCAATCCAACCAGACAAGCAGGATGTGGGGTTTTACGCGTCGACCGACCTAAACCTGGATAAAATCTCGTGTGTTTGTTCTTGCGCTCAGAAACCGACTTCGGAGCACCTTGTGCCCTTCTACCGAACAAACAGGGGGTGTCCAACATTCCCGGTGTCCACGTCTTGACACGCGATAGTCACAACGCTCCACATGATGAGTCCTCCACAACTGCTCAAGTACGATGCCCCACAAGGGAGAACGGTGACAAGCGTCACCATCGTCTGACTCTGGAGTTCTAGATATAGGGTTCCCCGAGAAAATGACTCTTCCAACGAGTCTATGAGGTGGAACAACTTCGCTATGCTACAAGATCCCACCAGAATATATGAGCTTCATACAGTGTCTTTAGTGAGGTAGACGATGTCACATGCCGCCGTTGTCGGGTCCAGCAAGCAAAAACAGAGGTATCCCTCGATGCTCGATTGGACAGCCACCGTGATGATACCTTCAAGGGAGGTTAGCGACGCCCGCAGACGTCGCCGAATGATCTGCGACGAAAGTTCTGCATAAGTGATGCATGTAATATGCATACATGAACTTTTCATTATATTACTTATATTTCAATCATATTTGCATCATATAAGGGTTATATCATTGTTCTATATTGATTTTGGGAATATTTCATAGTTTCCCTATTTTTCTGGAATTAACCCTGCACTGGCAGAAAACCCGATTTTCTATATTTTGATGTTTCGGGACCCAAACGACGTCCAAATGACCTGGAAATTTACGAGCATCCGTTTTTGGAAGGAACGAAGCGTGGGATCGAAGGAAGTGAACAAACGGAGCCCCGAGGCCAAGATAGGGTGGCCCACGCGGCCAAATTCCTTGGCCGCGTGGGACCCACCATCTTGGGCCTCGACGCTCTGTTGTCGTCGATCCTTTTTCAGAAGCTTCGTCTTGACCAAAAACCGACTATAAAAGTAGTCCCTGACGCCCTTCGGAAACGAGCGCCGCCGAAACACAGAAACCACGAAACAGAGACATGGAGTTGCAGATTGGAGGGGGAAAACTCCGGCGGGGCGCTGCCGGCATGGTCTCCATCTTCTCCAACGACTTCTCCACCGTCTCCATGATGAAGAGGGAGTAGTCCACCCCTGGACTATGAGTTTGTGGAAGCAACTTATGTATCTCTCCTCTCTTGAGTTCACTAATTAGTACCATATGAGCTACTGAACATGATTACGGTCATCTATGTAATACCTGTGTGGTGGATCTTTTTATGAGTTAATATATGTTTGAGATTGCAATAGTTGAAAGTAGATGCATATTGTGTACCGTTCTTATTTACGTGTTTTTATCAAGCATGTTTATGAGAGCGCGTGAGGGGTAACGTGTGCATTAGTTGGAGTAACGGGAGGTGGCTAGTGCGGTGAAAGTGAGAGAAGTTCCACGATCCACTTGGGTATGTTTACTGCCTCACTAGGGATAAAGAAAAATACTTTGCTACCGGAGATGTGGATGTGACCATTGCCACTGCTCCATACTAGATCTAGCAAGTTCTTATTTTAACTTCATGTCATAAGACTTAAAGCTATACTCTGATTTATCTTAATATTAGGATAGCTCGATTTAATTCTATCTTGGTGGAGTATAAGAGAGATTAATAAACAAAAGATCTATATGTTAGGACGTGATGCCCATATAATTAGTAACCTTTATGTCAATTCTAGTGTTCCATTATCTACCACTTTATTAAAGAGAGAGTGCATTCGTGAAATCACGAACCCCGGTCCATTTTTAATCATAAGAAACACCTTTCCAACAACTTTTATCCATTTTACATTTTCTGCCATTTAAAAAACCGAAAATACAAAAACATTTTTATATCTTGCATTCACAATGCAAAAACCAAAAATATCACCGTTTCCACCATCCTTGCATATTTATTTATCATCATTGCATATTTATTTACTGTTTTGCATTTATTATATTTTCATATCATTCTCACACCTTGTGCTTGACAACCACTTGGTGAGGTCGAGGGCACAAAATAATTTACTTTTTTTGTAGGTTTTCAAGAGAAGGATAAGAAGATAAATCTATCACTACTGATTCCCCGAGAGTTCGATATTAAACACTCGAGTCACCCCTCGTGGGGAAAACTTTCTTCCCTATACTATACACTCTGCACTTAAAGTCTCAACCTAACCAATATTCTTTTGATGCAGGTAAGCATGTCAAGGGCCATCAATAAGCATTTCTCCCGCGTGGTAATCCCTCGAACCTAGAAATCTGAAGACGTATCCATTCGTCGGAGATGCCTACTAGCGCAGAAGGAAGGGCTGCATCGGGTCAGACAAATACATGCACACAATCCAAATCCATCGATGTCGTCAACAGTGAGAAGATCCGACCGCATCTGCCTTGGATCCGCCACTGCCCCCGACGCTGGTGGCGATCAAGCTTTGCACGGGTCCGCCCCCTGACGGCGCAACGGCAATCTAGGTTTTTCCGGTGTTGAGTGGACCTAGAGGACCACAACTACTGTGAACTGTTTGGCTTTGGGCCTAAGACAACCGGAATACATTCTGTCCTGGTCTTTTGATGGCTGCCGAATAAAGGAGCAAAGATTTTGCACCAAATTGGGTAAAGTGAAGGATTGATGTTGGATGTCAGCAGCAATAGTGTGACACGCATAGATCGGCCGGTGTAAAGATACAGCTAGGTGTTATTTTCAAGCATGTACGTGCTATATTGGCTTCTGAAAGCTCCTTTCTGCCGTCCTCCTCCCCACTGCAGCCCTAACCTAGCATTTATTGTTGCTAGGGTTCTTAGCTAAGTATGTCGTGCGTCGTGTTGGTCAAGAACTTGAAACAAATAATCCTTTTTCCTTGGAACAAAACTTCAAGCCAGCGCTATGTTTAGCGAGAGCGAGTGATGTACAACTTCATCGAGAAAAGCGATGTACGCGATGTACGCTACGATGAAATGTGTGATGATGTGACTAACTGATGGCCAACAAGAGGCAGCGGACAGCTGTTAGGTCCGTTAGATCATCTCCACCGGGGCCTCCAAACGACCCCTCAAAGGCCCATTGGGGTCCCGGACACCGAAAATCGCCACCAGCGGCACCCCCAAAGGCTCGCGCCGAGCGATTTTTGTCCGGCACCCCAATCGGGCCTCCAAGTTTGGAGGCCCTCCTGGGTGCCGGACATTGACCGGACATGGCCTCCGATAGGTGTGCCCCACCCGTCATAGACATAGGGCGCGAGGAGGTGATGTAATGGCGCCGTGCAGGAGGTCGTTTCGCCCGCGTTAATGGCGAGGCGTTTCTGCGGGCAACGAAAGGACGGGACGGCGAGGCGTCTGCGGCACGCCTCGCAATTCGCTGGCACCTAGGCTTTCACGGCTTCCCAAGCGTCGGCGTGGCCGAATCATGTCGCCGCCACATAACTCCGACGCGACGCGTGCTCAGCGACCCGCCGCTTCCCGCCCATCGCCACCGTTTCCCGCCCAGCGCCACCGCTTCCTCCCACCTATATAACACTCCTCCGCCGTTCCGTGCAGCCTCACAACATCACCACTCGCCGTAGTCCATGCCAAACACCATGCCTCGCCGCCTCCAGACCACTTGGTCTACGCTCACCCAGGCAGCTCGCCGCGCTCACCCTCTGGGGCAGAAGCAGGAGCCGGAGCAGGCGCTGCAGCCTGTCGTCGACGACGAGACGCCCTTCGATTGGGCCAACGTCGATGACGTCGACGAGGATGAGCAGGAGGAGCCGGAGCAGGCGGCTCCTTACCCCTAGCAGGAGCCGCCTCTGGAGGAGGTGCCGGCGCCGGAGCAGGAGCTGCCGCCGCGCCGCTGTGGCCAGACCAGGTGGTCACCGTGAACTCGTTCGACACCTGGCACAACGAGCAGGCGACCAACCAGCTCAGGCTCGGCTACGAGGCGGTTGGCGACGCCGTCGAGGCCGCCATCAGCAGGCCTCCATCGCGACCGTGGAGCGGGACGAACGCTGCCGCGCCTTCATGGCCGCCGAGCGCGCGGCGTACGCAGACCTCAACGCCGTGGCCACGCAGCGGAAGGATGCGGCCTCGATGGAGGCCGCACAACAGGATGCGCGAGGCAAGGCAGGCAGCAGCAAGGGAGGCAGCTGCGAGGGAGGCCGAGCGCGAGAGGGCTGCCAGGGATGGCATGCGCCGGGCGGCGAGCGCGCTCCAGCAGGAGAGGCGTGTCCGCTCGCGCTTAGCCAGGCAGCCCTGGAAGGAGAGGCGCCCAGGCACGACGACGAGGCAGCCAAGGCGGAGTTTAGATTAGGGTTTAAATTTGAATCGTTTAGTTTAAATTTGTATCGTTTAGCTTAAATATGAATGAATATTGAAGTTTTTAATACGCCCCCGAGGTAGTACTAGTACTGCTCAATGTCTATATATATATATATATATATATATATATATATATATATATATATCTCGATCGTCTACTCATCCTTCTTCTTCATATTCTTGGAGGAAGAAGCTTCCGTGTGATCGCCGTCTTGGCGAGGACACTTGGCGAGGGCCTTCGGCTTCTTGACGTCGCCGTTGTAGCCGTCCTCGTCCTTGGCATCGACGGCCGTGTCCTTGGCGGCGAGCGCGACCTCGCTCTCCTCCCCGCCGGCTGGTGTGGCTGCCTCCTCCTCGGAGGGGGTTCCATACGGGTTGAACACCTCGTACGGAGATGCGGGGGCTGCCTCGTTCCCCTCGTTGGGAGCGACGGCATTGGGACCGATGTCGTCGTCGTCCTCCTCCTCGTCATCGTCTTCATCTTCATCATGCTCCTCCTCTGAGGGGGTCTCCTCGTCCGACGAGGAACGCGGTGAAGGGGTGTCGTCGAGCCCGTAGAAGAGCTCGAGTTGCTCGACTTCTGACGACGATGGCTCGGATTCTGTTGCAGAGAGGGAAGAAACAGAATCCGAGCCATTGCCGCTCGAGGAAGATGACACCGGTGCTTCGCCTTCGCCGCCGGACTCCTCGCTGGTGGCGCCCTCCTTCTGCCACATCTCCGGCTTACCCCACTCGGCCATGGGTACCAAGCGAAGAGAATGAGATCGACGTGCGGCCCGCGAGGATGATTATATTGCTGCCAAGCGGTGCGAACGCAACCCCGAAATGATGCGGCGGGGTTGCACGTCCACACGAACCGCCGTAATGAGGAGCGACTCAGCGGCGAACTGGCGGCGGTTCGTGCACCCGCAAGGTGTTCGGCAGTTCGCTCAAATTTTGCGCGCGTTTGGGGATGGGCCTTTGGGGTGCGCCGCTGTGGGCGGGCTCCAAATATTGGGCAGACACATGTCCGGCACCCCCAAAGGAGGCCCAATTGTGGGGTGCCGGACGCACATTTGGAGGCCCCCAGTGGAGATGCTCTTATAAGTGGTGGATGTAGGACCTACGGAATGCACACAACATTTTTCTATGAATATGCACACCAGTATAGATCGGCCAAATGCACAATGTTAATATTGGTCATCGCAAACGATTATAACGCCTGTCGCTATCCATGGGTTGGTGAGATATGGTTGATCATCACACACGATCAAGAAACCGTGTGCGATGAATAAAACTTCAACAAGGTCGAATAAATATTCCATGTGCGATGTGGACAACATCGCAAACGGCATTTTCTTACAAAGTCGTGTGTGTTAGTAACATTGCACACGGCTATGTTTATTTAGCCGTGTGCGTTATGTTTGATCGCACAAGGTTCTACTCACTGTGTCGTCAGGGTATATCGTCCAATCGCCCACGTTTAACCAAACTAAATTGTGCGGATCACTAAATCCATCATTTCATCTAAATCACAGTATAGCACATCACAATCACGTAATTCGTTGAACATTATATATATAAACAGTGGCACATCGCAATCAAATAACTCATTGTATATTTAGAAACCACCGGTACATATAGTATACATTGGGACACAGTAGGTTATATAAGAGAGAATGATCAACAAAGAACATAATACTCTTTGTTACGTTTTAGTCTCCGTGATGGGTTCCAAGCGCTATATGCAGCTGCCACTGTCTTCCTAAGACCCTGATAGTTGGTGTAGAAATTTGTGTATTGCAACATTTTCCGAATAATTTTTGATTTTTTTAATAGAATATTTTTAATTAAAAAAATTTATAATATGAACAAATTTGAAATTTGCGAACATGAACAATTTTAAATTTCAATTTTCAATATGATTATTTTTCAATTATTTGATTTTTTGAATATGAATTTTTTTTATTTTTTAACATTTTAAACTCGGTTTATTTTTCAAAAACCGTAAAATAAAAAACAAGAAAAAAAGAACAAAAAAGAAAAGGGATAGGAAAAAGTAATGAAAATAAAAATAGAAGAAAAATACAAGAAAAGGGAAATTCTGCCGACAGGAAAGCCTGTCAGAAACTTCGTTCACGCGATGCGTGGGTCGATAAGGGACAATATATAAGTTTCGTTGTAGAAGAGACTGCATATTGTTTGTGTGCCTCCAACCCGTATTCGTCTCTCCCATGCAGAGGCCCAAGATGAGGAGGTCGATGAGAAGTGTACTGCCATTGAGAGCGCTTTGCTTCCGTTAACGAGCATACACCGTCTTACTGGGCCAGCCCAGTTTTCGCTTTTCGCACGCGTACAAAGTTTGCAGCGACTGTAGGGGTACATAAATAGGACATTTGATTTCCTTTTTAGACAAGATTATCAAAAAGTAAAAAAAATGGTGCACCATAATTTTAAAAATGAGCATTTTTTACATTTGAACCATTTTAAAAATGAATATTTTCAAAAAAGTTCACGAATTAAAAAATGGTTCACAGTTTTTTTCATGAATTTTTAAAATAATCATGAATTTAGAATTGATTCATGAAAAAAATGTTCATGAATTTGAAAATGGTTCAAAAATCTAAAAATTGTTTACGAAAAAATTATGAATTTAAAAATTATTCCTGATTTAAAATGGTTCACGAAAAACTTTCATTAATTTATCACATAGGGGAGTGCGCATTGGCTGCTCCAACCAATGTAACGGGCGTCGGTTAGGATTTGTCGCGTTTATGCTCCACTTCCATTGGCAAATCTTATTTGCCGCCTTTAGGGTTGAACAGCTCACGCCGCCTGAAGGGGTGGGCCCATTTAGTTTTGTTTCAATTATGTTTTTTACATTTTTCTTTTTCCTTTTTTATATGTACTTCCTTTTTTGGGTATTAAAAAATTTAAGAACTTTAAATTTGAAAAGTGTTTTCAGATTTCGATAATGTTCAGATCTGAAGTATGTTCAGATTTGAAAATTTCTACTTGATAAGAAAGCAGTTTTGAAAAAAATCAATTGTGAAAATATTCAGATTTATAAAATAGAAAAGAAAAAAATAGGAAGTACGCGTACCTGTTTTTTTTTTTTTTTTTTTTTTGAGAACAGCCTAACTTTATTAATCAGAATCACAAACGGGATACAAAGACCTTCAGGTGGTGCAAACCAAACCTGACGACCTGGAACTAACGAAGTCGACGACTTCGCAAGATTGTGGCTTCCATGTTCGAGCTCCTATTTTCGTGTGAAAACGAAACACTCTCAAATTGTGCAGATCTCCACTTGATTTCTTCCAAGATTGCACTATACTGCGCAAGAAACTGTCGCTGCAGGTTGTTAATTACCCCAAGACAGTCACTCGCAATGCAAAGCTTGCGAGAGCCCAGGTCAAGTGCTAACGCCAGGGCCTCTCTACAAGCTAGAGCCTCTAGGATTTCAGGGTTTGACTGGCCTGCAAAGGTAACTGCCGATGCCCCCTGGAACTCCCCGGCAAAAGACCGGCAAACAGCCGCAACAGCACCAGCCGTGCGCCCGTGCCATCCCTCTTTACGCATCAACGTTGAATTTTCACTTCCCCTACAGAGGCTTAATCCATCGAGATTCGAGGATGAGCCTGGTCGCGGACCAACGCGGTAACGAGGAGGGCCCATTGCCACTCTCCTCACCTAGGCCGTCGTGCCCAACGCGATACGCGAGTCCCCGAACGGTCCGAGGCGCAACGCGCAAGCGTGCGGTGCCACTCTGTGTGCTCTCGGACTCGGAGACTCGGAGGAACTCAATCAAACTCACCAAAACATATGTCTGCCGCCGCACAGAGCTTGCGCGTCTCGCTGCCATCATCAGGTAGCTACCGAGACAGACCACCACAACCACTTTGAAAGCAACGCTCGAGCCATCATCAGGCAGCATCCAAGTGGCCAAGTCTCCTCTCCAAATGACACTGATTAAGCTGGGAACATGAGTTGACGCACGCGTTTCTTACAACTCGTTCTCCGACGATGCTTCCAACGGGCCAAGAGACGCGTCTTCCGACCATGGACTAACGAACTTGGCTAGTCAGGGTCAATTGATAATTAGACATACAGTACTCCGTTGGAGTAGTCCCATGTTTAGATAAACCCCACTGGCCGGCCACTCGCTTCCAGGACGCGCTCACCAAATTGATCAAACTAGAAAACCAATCAGGCGAGTTGAGCTCGATCGCCCACCATGTCCTCTCTCTGCGGCGACTGCTTCAGGTGCTGCCGCGGCCTGTTCTTCCTCCTCTTCTCCGTCGGTTTCTCCATCCTCATCTACTGGGCAATCTTCCAGCCCCACCAAATCCACGCCACCGCCGGCTCCGCAACGCTCACCGCCCTCACCGTCACCAACGAATCATCCGTCGTATCCTACCGCCTCGCCGTCAGCCTTGACCTCTACAACCCCAGCCTCCGCGTCGGCATCTACTACGACACGCTCGACGCCGAGCTCCGCTTCCACGGCACATCGCTAGGCGGCGGTCCATGGCGCCCCCGGCCGAGTTCTACCAGCGGAGGAAGAGCTGGGAAACGGTGAAGGTGGAGTTCAACGGGAGCGGCGTCGGCATCCCAGGAGACGTCTCCGGCGAGCTGGACAAGGAGATTGGCCTGGGCTCCGTGAGCCTTGAGGTCGCGGTGGACGCCCGGGTGAGGTACAAGTTCGACGGGGTCAAGATACGGATGAAACCCAAGGTATGGTGCTCGCTCACCATCCCAGTCAAGCCGAACAATGGCGGTGGCGTCAGCGGCGCTCTTGCCTCCGGCGATCGCTGTAGCGTCAAGTACTGATCAAATCATCCAAGCTTCACTTGTTTCATGTAGAGATCATTAGACTGCTAGTTTGATCGGTTTCTTTTGTGCAAAGATTCACATTGTTTGGGAAGTCGAACGTTCATATTTTGTAACGGTTCCTGAATTCTAATTACGTTGTTAAATCATTCGTCCGACGTGTGGCAATGGCATAAACATGTTTCATTCCTATATCTAATAATAGTACCATCTAAAATGTTATGATTTGAAGATTAAGCTCATCAAGATGTTTGGCTTGTGCAAGAAAGTGTGATAATTGATAAATAATGCAGCGGGATCTTTTGTTTTTGCTTCTTTATATTGTAGAGTTGCGTGCATCCTAATGTTTTAGCACATTTCGTTGTTATAGGGTGTGGATGTAATTGCTATCTCCACGATATTAATATATTCCCGTTATCGAAAAAGAGCGATAACTGAGAAAAGCACTTAGCCCTGCCAAGTACCAACCATTCAGCCTTCGGTTAAACCTACTAATTCGAGAAAAAACCATCACTGAAAAAAGGAAGGAGCATGCAATGGAGTAAAGGACTATTATCAATTAGTTGGGGCTATTTAATTGATGTGCTTGCCCGATATATTTCCTTCTTAGCACTGAAGTAAAGGATAGTTTTTATTCATTCTAAAAAAATGTTATATTTTCCTTTTAGTTGTGATTATTAAATTGGCGTCTTTGCCAACTCAATCAAAAGTTTAAAGTGATGGGAAAACACGGGAAATATATTGAAAAACTCCCCTCACGTCTGGGCTAGTTTAGTACTTAGATGTTTGTTCAATGTAGGCCACGTGTATGTTTTTAAAATACATTCTTGAATTTAGTATCAATTGGTGTTTATTTCGTATTGAATTGATGCACTAGCTAAATCAGCTAAAAGGCCAAACAGATGGAAAGACAATTTATTTCAACAATGATTTTTCCTAAAACCGCTAAGATGGATCCAGACAAAGTGAGAACGAAATTAATAAGAACATGTGGATCTCCATGCGAGAGTAATTTCCAACATCCATGTTTTTTTCAGAAAAAAATACCTTTCAAATCTTTTGTCATGAATATAAATCACTAGATAATTAAAAGGCAAGGACCCGTCTCACAAACAAAAAATGGCATTTACTATTGTTCCTCCTCTTTGCTTTTTTGAACAGTATAACCCGCTCTTATAAAAAAAATCTTTAGCCCAAAAGTTGTTAAAAATGCATTCTCAAGATCATGTTATAGTATCGTCAATATATTGTAAAATGAACACTCCTCTGTCAGCTAAATGTGGGACGAGACCACATACTAGGCCGTCCTCTTCTGCCCTCACAAAAAGGATTGCCACATATTTATGACAATATTGGAAGGCATTGGAGACAAAAGTACCTCTATCAAACCTTTTCTAGTCTGAAAATGTGTCAAATATCAATATTTACTTATATTACCAAACTACATCTGACCAAATCGGACAATCAATTAACACCACATGGAACAAATCTTTTAAGCAAAATTTGTTGCCAAAATGACAATTGTTGAAAAAACAATGTTTGTAGGACAAGATGACATTTGAGTATTTGAATGATACTTTCAGTTCTTTTTGTCTTTTTTCAAGCTGGCTTCCCTTCTTTTCAATTCCTGCACATTTCATCGCAGCTGTTTTTAAGAGAAAATATTTTCCTGCATGATGATTATGATATCATGTCCTTGACAGCAACTCGAGTCTTCTCGAGGAACGAATTTTAAAGGTTTGTTCATTGGCGTGCATACGCGGTTTGTGTTTGTTCCCTGATGCTTCCGACGAGCCACGGTCATCGCTCATTCGCACGCCCCACCCAACGGCTCGCCTCTGCTCTGTCCCTCTCCCTCATCTCCCCGTTGACCAGCCAGCGACCTCCTCCTCCGGCCAGCCATGTCCAGCGGCGGCAGGAACACCTGCTGCGGCAGCCTGTTCAGCTTCCTCGTCGGCGCAGGCTTCGTCATCCTCATCTACTGGGCCATCTTCCAGCCCCACCACATCCGCGCCACGGTCGCCTCCGCCACGCTCACCAACCTCACCGTGGCATCCAGCAACGCCACCGTCTCCTACCGCCTCGCCGTCAGCCTCGACCTCTACAACCCGAGCCTCCGCGTCGGCATCTACTACGACGCCCTCGATGCTCAACTTCGCGCCCGCGGCGGCGCCTCCCTTGGCGCGCCAGCCTCCTCCTCCCCGAACGAGTTCAAGCAGCGCAGGAAGAGCAGCGACACCGTGAGGCTGGAGTTCGACGGTAGCAGTGGCGTCAGCGTCCCCAACGACGTCGGCGGGGAGCTGCAGAGGGAGGCGGGCTCTGGCGCGGTGAGCTTTGAGGTGGCCGTGGATGCGCGGGTGCGGTACAGGTTTGCCAGCATCAAGATTCGGCGGAAGCCCAAGATTTGGTGCGCGCTGACGGTAAATGTCAAGCCGGAGGCCAGTGGCAGCGTCGGCGGCGCCCTTGCCTCCTCCAATCGCTGTAGTGTCAAGTACTGAATCTCCTTGCAGTTCCCCTGTCGAGTCGTATTGTTTGGAGATCCCTCGTTGTCCTGGTTTATTGTTCATTTGATTTTTGCAAGTATCCAATATTGTTCGTCGGATGTGCTTCAACGTTGCTGTATGATTGTTTTACCATCATTGAATATTGATTGCATGCGGATTATTTTGTTTGACAGTTGAACGACTGTTTACATGTCGGATTTCAAATTTACAGCCTAGCGCATCATCTTCGTCCCTTAGGGCATATACAGTAGTATAGACGGCTGGCGTCTATAAGCTGATCTCCACGTCAGGAATAGACGTCTCTATAGACGGCACGTACAGTACGGTGTCTATTTGTTTGTCTACAACACTCCAACCGCTCGTATTTTTGCTAATCTACTATTGGTTTTTTTGAGGGGATGCTAATCTGCTGAAAACCTATCTTTGTGGTCTGCCGTGTGATCACACTTGCCTAAGCACCATAGTTACTACTACTACTACATGACGCCGAAAGAAGATTAGCGTGTAACACATGCTAGTAGAAAAATACAGTATGAGATGTTGTAACATTATGGACAAACATGAGGACAGCACATTTCTGATGATTCATTAAATGTGAACGATGTTAATATAAAGCTTGGAGAAAAATTGTACATATAAAGTTGCTTCGTACAAAAATTATTACATATGGAAATAATAAACGGAGAAAAACTAACACATAATTATTATTCAACAAGTGGTATTGATTCATTCATTCCCAAAATTTTGCCAGATATGCTCAACCAAATCCTCTTTCAGTTTCAGATGAGTTGGTTGGGCACGGATAGATGAATTTCTTTGTAGCACTTCCGCGAAGCAGATATTAGGTCCACAATTGACCTTCGGCGGTAAAGCGAAAGATGTTCTTGCATTCTCATTCAGGTCCAAAGGAATGTTAATCATTTCTCCCTCGTCTTCAACAATCATGTTATGGAGAATGGCACATGCTTCCATAATTTTACCAACTGAAGCACGTTTCCACAAGCGTGCTGGACGTCACACGATGTTAAAACGAGACTGCAATACTCCAAATGCCCGTTCAACATCTTTTCTTGCCCCTTCTTGATGGCGTGCAAACAATTTGTCCTTCTCAGTTTGAGGGAGTCGAATAGTCTTCACAAATACAGCCCATTCAGGATAAATTCCATCTGCAAGGTAGTAACCCCGATCATACTGCCTTCCATTCACATTAAAATGTACCAGTGGAGCTTCCCCTTTCAAATCCCGAATAAACAAAGGTGACTTATTAAGCACATTAATATCATTATTTGACCCGGCTACACCGAAATAAGCATGCCATATCCGAAGGTCCTGAGAAGCAACTGCTTCAAGGATCATTGTAGGAACGCCATGATCACCTCGAGTAAATCGTCCTCTCCATGCAGTAGGACATTTCTCCCGTTGCCAATGCATACATTCAATGCTCCCTAACATGCCAGGGAATCCACGAGACTCACCAATTTGAAGCAAATGCTCGACTTCATCACATCGCGGGGCTCTCAAATACTCTTCACCAAACATGTCAATCACCCCTTCCGCGAACTTCCCTAAGCACTCCAAGGTAGTGCTCGTGGCCAGCATTAGTACCTCATCGAGTTGGTCAGCAGATGTGCCATATGCTAACATGCGGATTGCTGATGTACACTTCTGTAGGGGTGTGAGCCCTGGTCGATTGGTGGCATCTGTCCTATGAGTAAAATAAGGATCCCACATACTAAGGGCGTTGACAATACGTAGGAACAAAGGCCTTCACATTCGAAACCTTCTACGGAACATCTCATCGGTATACATTGGACTATCAGAGAAATAAAAGTGTATGAGGTTGTCATGGGCGATTTCTCGAATCCTTCGTATGTACCTTCTTCCCATATGTTGATGTCATCTGCTGGTTCATAATCGTTGAAGTCGTCGTCCTCGTCGGAGGAAGATGAAGAGTCTGATTGGTACGACATTTCGTGTTGCTGTGGTCCTACATGATGTTAAACTTTGTCACTAAACTTTCTTACATAATACTTGCGTTAAGAAATTACACTAGAAAAATATTGGCGTGCATATTTCTGAAAGTACTAGTCATAGCACGCATTATGAAGAGTAGATGATGCAAACAAAAATCCAGATGATATGATGGCGAAAACAAAGGTAGCAACTTACGGCTTCTTTTCACAGAGGCGAACTAGATGACATGCCGATCTACACAACCCAGCTAATGAAGACTATTTGCTGGTGCAGCCAAATAACGAAGAGGGAGAATAAAAGGAGCTAACAAGATGTACGTGTCTGGTACCTGACTCCCAGATCTTGGCTTAGCACCAGGTAAAGAGGTGGAATAGTTCCACACATGCAGCGCAGTACATTGGACCAAGTAAACAACGATGTGTACTGCTTGTTTAGATAAGATAACAACTAACTTGATCAGTTCAATAACAATACATAAAATGCTAAAGAGTTCTGGGAAACTATATTGAGCATTTGAATCTAAACTATGTAGATACAAATGCTAACTTCTACTAGGTCTTGAAAAACTAATGTTAACGACAGGAAATGTAGCAAATCTTGTAAAACATTCTTCACATCACAGCGCACAATCACGAAGCTGTTGAGAGAGCCTAAACATCAAATAACTTCTCTCTCATAACCTTCAGTGTCTTCACAAACTCATTCTTCATTTCATCTGTCATCCCAATTGTATCTTGCATAAGAAGCACTCTGTAAGACTTCATCATTTCAGCCTCCTTTTCCTGTTTCTTAGCCTCCATGGTGTCCTTTGCTGCAAGGGCTGAGAGTCGTGCTGTTTCGGCGGAGAGCCTCGCTGTCTCAAGCTTCTCACTGGAGCAATGTTTCTGCATTTCTATCATATCTTTACGTGTTCTCTTAGCTTCTTCCTGAGTGGCTACCAACTTTTCGAGCAATTCCATATCAGCTGCAGCCTCTTTTGACTTCCCTTTGCCATTACGCTCGGCCTTGGCTGCTTTTGTTCCTGTTGGACGATCGATATCATCAAGGTCTATAGGGGAGGACATACGCTTTCCTGTCTCACCTAAATCTGAGTTCTTCCCTTTTTTGGTTTGCTCAAGCCACTCATTATAAGTAAGCCATTTCGTGTCCTTATTAATAGCCCGCCAACTTTCCATGTGATGAAACTTTGCTTTGTAGTCAGACTCATAGAATGCATGGGCTTTCTCCAACAACTGAGCGTCGGACTGTCCACTGGCATAAATGGCAGAAGCCTTGGTCCATGAGCATTGGAACTGATAGACTAGCCTATTAAGACTATGCCAGTGATCTTTTGCTTGCTTTAGAGCATCTCCAAGCGGGCTTGCCAAATCCTCCCTAAACGTCCGGACGGGCTCCGGACGGAAAATGAGCTAAAATAGCTACCCAACCGGGGTGGGCAAAGCCTTCCCAAACGTCCGGGCTGTCCGGCAGCCTACAAACTCACCCCATATGTGGGGAGGGTTTGGGGGCAGCCGGACGCGCCCGGACACCCCGCCACGTAGGACACGGACCACTTTATCTACTACTTTTATCTTTCTTTTTCCTTTCTCTCTCCATCTCCACCAATCGCATGCATCCGGACGGACAATTAGGGATGTTTTTGGGGTACATGGTTGGATGTGGCCACTTTTGGGGGCTGTCCGGTCAGTGTCCGCGGACACGTCCGGATATGTCCGCTGACAGTTTGAGGGCCGGATATGGGGGTTGTGACTGGAGATGCTCTTACTTGCCTGGCCCGGTTTTTTGGAATGGTGCTGTTGAAGAGACGAGTGACATCTCCCCAATACTGATCACTCTTCTTATTGTTGCCATTGATTGGGGCAGTTGAGCAACGTAACCATGCACTCATCTACAGAATGGAAACATTATGTTAGTACTCTTGTTGGCAGAATAATTTAGATTACCAAACATGAGTATGCAAACAAACTAACCAATCTTTCATCTTCGTCTGATGTCCATGCAAGTCGCTTCTCAGTTCTACTATCTCCATTATCCTCAGCAGTATCAACATTGAAGGATCGTTGCGGACCAGATGATGTAGGTGGAATTCTTGGCTTGGGAAGTGGTACTGATGGATTCCCTGTGACCACCGATGGCCGTGGAGCGGCAAATGGAGAATAATGTGAAGGACCACCGGCGTAATGAACATTTTGCATCATGGCCTGCTGATTAGGCTGTTGTTGCGGAAGAGGAAAATGCTTTGGGTTACGCAAGTAATTTACAAAACCACCTTGCGGACGAGGATCCATTCCCTGGACAAAACAGAGACATCATATAGCAACAATAAGTAGGAACACATTCTGTAATCTAAATGCCAAACGCAAGTTACTTTATTCACAAGGCAAGTACTACAGAAAAGGGAGCATCAGGTCTGATTTCAGATCCTTCTCTCAGGACGCAATATCTGGTCATGCGGATAATAAAAAAAAGGGAACATCTCATCATCTCCTAGCTACAGCCACTGCCCAAATTAGAGAGCTGAGAAGAACAAATCGTACAAATCAAAGGTCGGAGAGAAGAACTCATAGGTGTTGGTCGCCGGATTCCATGGTTGCTTGTCAGTCGCCGGAGCTTCGAACGACGAAGCGTCAGCTCCGGGGCGGGGAACAGCCGATGTGCGCTCGGCGGCAGTGAGCTGCTCAGGCTCCCTAGGCGGCGGCGGCGCAGCGACCCGAGTCGATTTGCGCCCCATTCTCTCAATCTCTGCAAACAAAACTACTGCACGAGACTGGGCAATGAGCGCATCTGGTAGATTGTGATCTTGTGGAGAAGCGTGGTGCTGAAGAGGTGGAGAACGAGGGCGTCGTGGAGATTTCCTTCGCGCGGTCGAGGCAAATTTTCGCGGGAGAGGGCAAACGCGGAAGACGAGATCCCATCGCACCCACGACAAGCGACGCCCTCCGTCGTTAAGCAGAGATTTTCGCGCTAATGGACCGTCTTTATTTCTACCGACGGACTGGGCAGTTTCTCGTTTTCACTCTCCCCCACGTCAGATTATTTCGTACGTGGACAACGCTACAGACGGCTGACTGGACACCGCTGTATATTCCCTTAGGGCATGTACAGTAGTTTAGACGGCTGCCGTCTGTAAACCTCGTCCACGTCAATTACAGACAGCGGTAAAGACGCTCTGTACAATAGCGTGATTTTTTTTGCTATCTGTAGTGGAGAACCAGGACTCCAGGAATTGCGGAGAAGAGCACACAGATCCTACCGGCCAGTAGCCCACGATAAGCGGCGAAGTCAATACAACAGCGAAAAGGCCGACGATAGGGAGCGATTAGTGCGGGAATAGATCGTCTGTAATTCTACAGACGGCTTGACGGTTTTTCCTTTTCTCTTTCCAACACGTCATCTACATACCTACGTGGTCTTGTCTACAGACGGCTGACTGGATGCCTTTGTACATGCCCTTAGTCCCTTGCCGTCTTCTCCTTCTTGCCCATTTCATTCCAATTCCTGATAACTGTCATTGATCGGATTCAGTTCAAGAGCCCAGACAAAATAATTCAGATTCACAACATAAATGAGGCATATCCTGGGAAAATACTTGTGCGGCAGATGCTCCCGCATCATCGACGGCGCCACGGCGGTATTGAAGCCATGATTCGGAACCTGCGCTGGACTAGTCAGAGTATAGCTTTGGTACAAGTACATATCTAATCCAACCGGGTTAACCCCTTTCCATTATTTTTTAACGGAAATACAAGATCAACAACAAGTTCAGACAGTTGATCTCGAACAGACCTGTGGGGCGAAAACGTGCTGCCACTCGAGTTTTAAATCCTGAAACTACAACTGGGAATACGAAAAACAAACTGAAACACTGCAGACTATCCAGCAAACTGGGCATCATCACCGCATCAGCACGACCAACTATAACAGAGAAACATTGAAACTTCTCCGTCCTTCCGTGATCATCAGACAAGCTCGAGGGCGACCTGTCACCGCTTCCTGTGCACCTCGCATGGAGTCTGGAGACCTCAAGAGCCTTTCTGGCAAGCTGATCTGCGCCTGCCATATTATCATCCTCATTGTAAAGACCTGCCTAGTATTTCAAAAACGCACAGACCGTAAACACGAAAGTAATAGGAGATCTCATTTTATATCCGTCAAAAGTGACCTTGTTTCGAACAGTCCAAATGGACCAACACACAGCAAATAAAAGCCTTTCTCTTGAACTACTATAAATGATCCTTTTGGTGAAAAGCTCATCTCAAGCTATTGGACTACTATAAAGGGATGGCAAGATGTAAAATTGGGAATGGTGCCTCTGCTCTATTTTGGCAGGATCTTTGGCATGATGCTTGCTTGAAACACAAATTTCCAAGACTGTATTCATTTACAAACAACATTGACATCACTGTTAGAAGTGCAGTTCAGAAAGAGTTCCTGGAGGATTTATTCCACTTGCCCCTAAGTAGTGAAGCTTTCCAAGAGTTGATTCGGCTGGAGGAAATTTGGGATGATGTCAAACAAACCAGTGAACTTGCACCTCAGGATGTTTGGACCTATATCTGGGGAAAGGATTTATTCTCTTCTAAGAAAGCTTATAATGCCCTCATTGGAACTCAGCAAGTTTCACCACAATTCAGCTGGATTTGGAAAAGTTCTTGCCAAGCTAAACACAAAAAAAATTATGGCTGCTCCTTCATGACAGACTGAATACCAGAAACCTCCTGTTCAGGAAGAGTTTCTATCTTGAATCATATAATTGTGCAACCATTCAATGCTCCCAAGAAGAAACTTTGGTTCGTCTGTTATGGACCTGCCCCCTGGCCATGAGATGCTGGGAATATGTTTGCCTACAGAGAAATACAAGTCTGTCACTACATGAAGCTTTCCATGACATGAAAAGAAAGCTCAATCTTCTATTCTTCATGGATATCTTGATTCTAGCCTGCTGGGCATCTGGATGATTAGAAACAACAAGACCTTCAAAGATGAAAGGCCAACCTTTGAGAGGTGGAAGGCTATCTATCTATCAGAGTTGAATTGGCTTAAATGCAGAATCAAAGCCAAACACTCTGATCAATTCAATTTTTGGAGAGAGACTCAAACCTAGTAGCTTTTTTCTTTTTCAAATTTTTGACGGATGCAGCAAACTTGTAAATACCTTGTAAATATGCTGACATAATTATAAAAGTTGCAGTGAGATTTTTTCCCGCTGTTTTGCCCGTAAAAAACAAGAACAATTTCCTCCCACCGGGCCAAACAGCATGAAACCAAGAAAAACGTTGCCAGCTTGAAATAGGGCACGAGCCAGAATTAAATATCAGTCCAATCCACCCCACACATCTTTAAATCTTTGTATGCTGATTTCAAATGGACACACAAGATACTTACAAAAATACTTGTGGAAATGGAAGATTCCATAAAAAATCAAGATTTTTTTGTGGTTTCTTCGCAGAAAAGAGTTGTTAACTAAAGACAATTTAGCTAAACGTAGATGGACAAGATGTACAAAATGCGTTTTTTGTCATCAGGAGGAGTCCGTTGAATAGCTCTTCATATCATGTCCATGTGCGCAAGACATTTGGAGACTTATACATTTTACGTTCAGTATATACCCTCCTTCTAGTGTCGCAAATATGTATGGTAGCTGGTTAAATGGCATAGATAAAATTACCAAGTCATACATCCGTATCGGTGTTGCAGCATTTCTTTGGCCGATATGGAACTGCCGCAATGATGTTGTTTTTTTAACAAAACACAAAATGTTCATTATTTGCAGGTCATCCACATGGCGTTATACTGCACTTGTGGGCATTCCTCCTACCTACTGGCCAGCGAGGACGTTTGGATACAGGTTGTGCTGGTTTGATGGCAGTCCTTCGAGCTATCTTCTGCCAACCTGTGGGGTGGCTTCATGCTAACATGATAGATGTTTAGAGCACCGATTTTTGAGTGGCTTATTTTTGTTTTCAACTTCAGTGATCCATGAATTGTAATAACACTATTTGTACCCTTAAACTTGCTGCAATATAAAGGTGGCGTGCATCGTTTCGATGCAGAGGCTGGGGTAGCTCCCCTTTTCTAAAAAGAAAAAAAACATATCTGTAGCCGAAACACAGCCAAAAATCAAATGAACTTTTGTTTACAATTGACTGCGGAAGGAACACATAGGCCACTTTATTTTCTACATATTATCCCTTCTCAAGATGACATAATGCATAACCTGACACATTAAAAAATTAATCCTTTCCTCGCCGGTGCAGCTCATCGAGTTCACTAGGTTGTGGGCACTATTGCGGAATGTTGAACTGGAGTCGCGCCCCGACACCATCACTTGGAGGTTGACTGCATCCAGATGCTACTCAGTGGCGTCGTCGTATCGCTGCCAATTTGTTGGGTCCATCCCGCCATTCCGGGCGGAGAAGATTTGGCGGACGCACGCGGGGCAAAAATCTTGCCACTTTGCTTGGGTAGCTACCCACAGGATTTTTTTACAGTGGACAATTTGGCAGTTCGGAGTTGGCCACATGACTCGGTGTGCAGGCTATGTCACATCCACTCGGAGATGGTGCAACATCTTCTTCTGAAGCAGTTTCACAACAGAGGTTAGGGCCAAGATCTATGGCTGGAGCGGTACCATTAGCAATGCCCCTCCTTCTCTGAGGCACAACATTGATAGTTGGTGGAACGACATGCTTGCGGGTCTTCCAAAATAACAAAGGCGTAAAGTCAGGCTCAGCGGTGCATTCATCTACACCATGTGGGGAGTCTGGAAAGAGAGGAATTGGCGGACTTTCCGCAACTCCGGTTGAGCAGCGGGCGTTTGCCCATTCACAGGACCTCGGAGGCTAGTTTTTCTTCTTGTTGGATGGACCTGGGACTTTTGTATCCCTAGTTTATCCTTCTACTTGACATTATACTGTAATTAACTTCTATTCTATCTAATCGGACGGCAGCATTGACTGCTTTAAAACTCAAAAAAAATCTTGAGAGGAAATCCGGCCTTCCAAATCCATTTGTAGTTTGGACCCAAAATGGAAATTTCCAAGATATAGATTTGGTAGAAAATTTCCTACTAGGAGTAAGCTTTCAAAAAATAGAATCCTTCCCCTTCACCAAAGATTTTTTCCACTATATAGACCTAGTGCTCATTCAAATGTACATTGTTTAAAAAAAATATTGCATTTGGTAAATATCTTATAACAAAGGATAAGGCCTAGTTTTTTGACGAAGGCAGACAGCGCTGCTTTCTTTTGATTAGAAGAATAAAGAATAGGGTTTACGGTTACAAGCCTAAAAGGTTACAGGAACTGCACAGCTATGTACAAAAACAACAACACAACAGCTTAAAAAGGGCGCCCTGCTAGATTCAGCTAACACCTAGTCAGGTTCTAGAGGTCTTCTTGCAAGCTGTCCAGCTTTTGATTTTCCAGCCGCTAACCACACCGTCGCTTCTTCGACCACCTTGCAAAACTGAAGTATAAGGCCTAGTTTGGCAGTAAAGTTTTTTCAAAACCATAGTATTGCAAAACTGAAGTATTTCGGTGCCAGGCAAAGAGATACTTCATTTTCTTAAAACTGCGTCTTTTCTCAGTTTTAGCAAAATCATGGGGCGTTTGGCAAGTGATGTTTGGGCAATCTACTCTTGACTGGAAGTGTAGCTGCATGGCCGTCGCAGACGTTGCTGCATGGACGATAAACTTTTAACATATTGTGCAATTGCATGGTTGTAGCTGCTAGCTTGTCAGATTAATATCGTTGTGCCGCTGGATCGGAAGGCGACAGCTAGCAATGCGAGGTCTCCTGGAGGCTGGAGCTACATGGGTTCCAGGCGACCAGGCGCACGCACTACGGGAGATCAGGGAGAAGAAGCACAAGCAGGCGAGCTTCGAGCTCTACACGTACGTGCGCGTACCTAGATTGACACGAATGATGCTAGCAGCTCTGCACCGATCTAAATTGGAAACAAAGATAGGCCTTTTTGTGATAATGTGAGATAGGTAGGGTTTGGGGGGAATACCGCACACGGCGTAAATCACGTGGGGCTCCGGTTTATATAATGTGCAAAGCACTTAGGGTTACGTCAAGATACAATCACAGCCATCCATCAAAGCTAGCTAATCTAGGGTTAGGGAAACTAATTCTAACACCCCCGCAGTCGCAGCGGGAGTTTTACAGACGCAAAGACTGGAGCAAAAAATCTAAAAACAAAGGAGAAGCTAGACCCTTAGTCATAATGTCAGCAAACTGATGGCTTGATGGAACATGGAGAACACGAACTTCACCAAGCGAGACCTTCTCCCGAACGAACTGAATGTCGATCTCTATATGCTTGGTTCGTCGATGTTGTACTGGATTAGAAGACATATACACAACAGAAACATTGTCACAGTAGACAACCGTGGTGGAGGAGAGTGGTCGATGTAGCTCACCAATTAGTTGCCGCAGCCAGCAACATTCAGCGACAGCATGAGCAACAGCCCGATACTCCGCTTCAGCACTCGAACGAGAGACGGTAGTCTGTCGTTTTGAAGACCAGGAGATCAAGTTATCGCCGTAGTAGACACAATACACAGACGTAGAGCGTCGATAATCAGGACAGCCAGCCCAATCCGCGTCAGAGTAGGCGGTGAGAGTCGTCGATGAAGAGGAGCCAAGGTGAAGCCCCAAGTCTAACGTGCCCTTCACATAGCAGAGAATGCGCTTGATGAAGTTCAGATGAGACTCACGAGGATCATGCATATGCAAGCAGACCTGCTGAACGGCATACGCGAGATCAGGACGCGTCAAAGTCAAATACTGTAGGGCACCGACGAGACTTCTGTACTCTGACGGGTTGTCAACCGGAGATCCAGCAGTCGCAGAAAGCTTGGCGCTGGTGTCAACTGGAGTAGTAGTGGAGTGACAATCGGACATGCTGGCGCGCTGAAGAAGGTCGACGGCATACGCGCTGTGACAGAAATAGACCAGCAGAGCTGCGCCGAACGGAGATCCCCAAGAAGAAGGGCAGATCCCCAAGGTCTGTCATGGCGAACTCATCATGCAGCAGCTGGGTGAGACGCTGGAACAGGGCCAGCGAGGAGGCGGTGATGATGATGTCATCCACATAGAGCAGAACGTAGGCAAGGTCTGTACCGTCGCGCAGAACAAACAGAGAGGTGTCCGAGACCGAAGCCGAGAAGTGCAACTGCCGAAGGTACGACGCAAAGCGTTGATACCAAGCACGTAGAGCCTGCTTCAAGCCGTAGAGGGAACGGTGAAGTCGGCAAACATGATCGGGCTGGGCAGGATCAACAAACCCAGAGGGCTGCTGACAGTAGACCACTTCTTCAATAGTGTCATTCAGGAAAGCATTCTTCAACAATCACAAGATAATAATGTGAAAAAATCATCAACAATCACAAGATAATATTTGTACCCAGAATTACTTAACACAGGAGATGTCCACAAATCACAATGCACTAGCTCAAAAGGAGCACGAGAAACTGACACTGAACGACCAAACCGCAATCGAACATGTTTGCCGAGTTGACATGCATGACAAAGACCGCGCTGAGTATTATTACACGAGATGACTGAATTATTTCTAAGTGAAGCCATGGCATCACATCCAGGGTGACCTAACCGACGATGCCAAAGCTCCGAGGAGGCGACCGTCGACACCAACGCCGAAGGAGCGGATGCCGAGGGAGTGGCAATGTAGAGATCACCATCACTATTGCACCGAATGATCACGCTCTTGGTGAGAAGATCCTTCATAGAAAAACCAAAAGCGTCAAATTCGATGGAACAACAGTTGTCACGTGTAAATTTTTGAACAGAAAGAAGATTGCGAATTAGAGATGGAACTAAAAGTACATCCTTAAGAAGAAAAGATGTGCCATTAGCGAAAATTTGAGAGTTCCCGGAACGGGAGATCGGCAAGGAGGTGCCATCACCGACGGTAACAAAATAAGGTGTGGAAAGAGGAGTGGAGGCAAATATGTTACCATCATCCGATGTCATGTGCGAGGAGGCACCGGAGTCCATGATTCAACCACCGTTCTGGATCGCGAGGTTGTTCATGGCCGCGAGGAAGTTGGCCGTGTCCCAGGTTGGCGTGGACGCGGACTGCTGAACCGGAGCGGAGGTGGTGGTGATCTGGGCCTGTTGGGGATGAGGACCAAGGACGCCGGGGCCACCGTAAGTGGCAGGGGAGTGAGGCGCGGCGGCAGTAGGCGCCTGGCTGGGGCTGAAGCAGAACCAGGGCCCCTGCGGCATCGGGGCGAAGCGTGGTGCGTTGGAGAACTTGCCGCGGCCCTTGCCCTTGCCTTTGCCGTTGTAGGTCTTGCCTTTGGTGCCGGCGTTGGAGGACTCCCGCGACACGTGGTGCCGGAGCAGGGAGCGGGAGAGGTGGTGGCGGCGAGGACGGAGACCTGCACGTTCTTGGCGGTGTTGATGATGCGCCTCTCCTTGAGCTGGAGCATGGAACGCGCGACGAGGAAGGTGGGGAACGGCTTGGCGAGGTTGATGGTGGTGGCAGCACCGAAGAAGCGCCCGTCAAGGCCGCGGATGATGTTGAGGACGAGAGCGTGATCCTCGACCTTGCAGTCCACGTCGCGGAGCGCGTCGGCGAGGCGCTTGTTCTGCTGGCAATAGGCATCGATGGAGAGGTTGCCCTGCAGCAGACTGTGAAACTCACCGAGGAGGTAGATCGCGCGACTCTCCTTGTTGTCGTTGAAGATCATGGAGAGGGCTGTCCAGAGGGCGCCGGTGGTCTGGCCTGGCTCCATGACGAGCTCGAGGACGTCCTCCGAGACGGAGGAGTGGAGGGCCGAGAGCACGGTGTAGTCGTCCTGCGCCCATTGCGGATCATCGGGCCTGGCGGCCTTGGTGGAGTCGACGTGGTCGAGAAGCCCGTTCTTGCCGACGTAGGTGAGGAAGAACATCGTCCACTTGGAGTAGTTGGACGCGTCGAGTATGATCGGGACGGGTGAGCGGCTCGAAGACGCCGCTGGAGCAAGGGCAGAGGGGGTGGCGGGCATCGAGAAGAGGGTGAGGCTGGAGGAAGTCATGGTGACGGTGCAGCGAAAGAAAAAACATCGGCGGCGGCAGCTTTAGGGTTACCGGGGTGCTCTGATCCCATGTGATAATGTGAGATAGGTAGGGTTTGGGGGGAATACCGCACACGGCGTATAGCACGCGGGGCTCCGATTTATATAATGTGCAAAGCACTTAGGGTTACATCAAGATACAATCAGAGCCATCCATCAAAGCTAGCTAATCTAGGGTTAGGGAAACTAATTCTAACACTTTTATTCCATGCCGAGATGATCCTCGTATGCCACCGCCGCGGCCCGGCAAGTGAAGGAATCGAGATTCACGTAGTACTCCTCTCCTTTGCCTCAATCAGCGCCCTTCGGCCATCCCGTCCATGATCCAATTGTCCGGCTCTCTGCTGCTGGTGGTGCACACTGTCGCCGTCTTACTCTTACAGACCTGCCGCCGACGCGGCCGACGCATCAGTTCATCACCGACGAACCACAATGCAGACACAGCGGAGGGCCAAAACAGAGTAGGACAGACCTTTTTCCCGTGGTGAACTTGGCTTCTTCATCTTCGAAGAAGACAACATCGGATAATAAAGTTTTTAAAAGGAAAACGCTACTGTATCTCCGGAGGATCGATCCTCCACTTCCAGCAGATGTCACGCATCCCCCTACGTGGGGCACTTCCCTCCACAGCTTCAATGCACCTTATCCCTTCGTTTCTTTCTTCACCATACAAGAGACGACCAACGCCCATGCCCCCAATTCCATGCGAGACTACGCGGTGATGCGCCACCACCGTTGACCCATGCCCCCAGCCACCACCGGTGACCCTGCCCCCACGCCACCACCGGTGACCCTGCTCCCCCACCGCCGTCGTCTGAATCCCCAAATCAATCAAATCACAGCTCCTCCCCAAATCCAACCTTCCACCCTCTCGAGCATGGCATCTCTTCTCTAAATGGAGCTCGCCGATGCGAGGTGTGCGTCTACTACCACCGCCGCGACTACCTACGTTGGTGGTGCTGCTCTCGAACAGAAGGCGACGGTGCTGCCATTCATGAGCGCTGTCGAGCAGTCGTGCTGCCAAAAACAAACGTGGCTAGTTGGCTGCTGCCATAGCTCGGTGGCGCCGCTGCCGGCGCACAGGCGCGCTGCTACCATGGTGGCATGGTGGTGCTACCAGCGCTTGGTGGCGCTGCTCCCGACGCACAGGCACAGTGCTACCATGGTGGCATGGCGGTGTTGCCAGCGCTTCGTGGCGCCACTCCCGGCGCACAGGTGCGGTGCTACCATGGTGGTACAGCGGTGCTGCCAGCGCACAGGAGCGGTGCTACCATAGAAAATTTCTTTTTGTTGATTTTTTGTCCTTTTTCTCTGAGGATCGTGCAATTTTTTGAAGATTTGGTAGCATAATTTTCACCCTTTGATGCAAAGTCAGAGATCAATTGTGGCGCCCCGACCCGACTGCTATACAATGATGCTGAGTGTCACCGGCTAAGCTATACAACCGGAGGTTACGGGTTTACCAATCCCCGGCCAAAACCTTTGGCAGGCGTTGCTCGGAATTGATCATCGACAACGCAACACCCCGATTGATGCCTTAACACAGGCTCAACTATCAATGCATAATAGAGAGATCAAGACTTGTGGAACAACTGGCACATCACAGACTCTACGACACAAAATTATATAGTTCAACTCTTATAATAGAGAGAGATAGAAAATTACAACCAGAGGTCACAGACCCAACATTACAACATGCGGGAGCGAATTAAGTTGTTCTAAACAATAAGAACCAAATTATGGCCTAAGAGGCCTACAGATCAGCTGCTCCGGGATGTCCCAAGCTGCCACCTGGGAACCCCAGACTACTCGTCGACGTCCACAAAGAACCCACCTTCGAGGTCGGTGAAGTCCTCCTCTGAAATAAAACAAACGACGTTGAGTTCGACGAACTCGCAAGATTATATATAGAGCTTTAGCTCGATGAGGCTTTCAAGGTTTATGGCTGTTTTGCATAAAGCTGATTTTATTTCTGAAAACATAACTCCATGGCATCGACTTATTAGAGTATTTTCAACAGAGGTAAGAAGTAACTCTTTTCTTTTGATCACATTTTCTCATCATCAACCACCATTTACCATTGTACCTGTTCTACTAGGCGGCGAGAACGAGACAAAGCACCACAACCACAGTGGCCTCTCATCCCTACCTTTAAGCATCTTATTACTTGTCACCACAGTTCTCCACCATCATCCAACATCTCTTCACCTGTTTCCAACATGAACCATCCATCGTACAGCTAAGCATTTACTAAGCATGGCTAAGCATCAACATAGCATAGTTAAGTATCTCAGGCCAGCAATACAATCCTATGGATAATAGGAGGGAAACAGGTAATGACATCGGAAACTTAATGCAACTATATGATACTCTAATCCAATAAAATTGACATTTGGAACCGCATGCAATATTATAGTGGAGAAAATATTTGCGGAAACATAGGATAAGATATGCTCAGAGGGGGGATTACGCTTGCCTGACTCAACGTGCTGGTAGTACGGCTCGTTGGGGTACTGTGGTGTAACCCCGGCTGCTTGATCTATCGAAGCATAACAACGGGAGAACAATCAATCACCACATAAGCTTTAGCAAATGCAATCCGCAAACACATGATGACATGCCAATTTAAATCCCCGGGAGGAGGATGAGTCAATCTATTCAACTTAAACGGAGTTCGGATGCTTAGAGGGGCACATCTCGAATACCCCGTGGAGTTAGGTCATAAATCATCTTTACTTGTTAATTAGAATAGATGAACCTATTGTTAACTTGCATATAATGACATGATCATGTGAAAGATGCATGGTTGAGGTGATTAAACATTCTTGTAACAAGTACTAAGAGTGAGCGGAAGAGTGATTTGCATTAGTGTTGAAACAGGTTGAAGATGGAGTATCCGGTTTCAGTTCCGGATAATTCCGGGTCTGGTACAGGGAGCAATCCGGTTTCAGGTCCGGATAATTCCGGATTTGGCACCGGGGAAATAAAATCCGGAATTATTTCCGGGCCAATTCCGGGTGTATTCCGGGTGAAAACGGGTGAGTCTAGTAGCTATTTCCTTAATCCGGAATAGATTCCGGAAAATTCCGGGACTGGCACCGGGTGTCGGGGGAATAATAATCCCGTGACTCATCCAGATAAAGCGCGACTGATTTTACGGTCGCACTATAGATGGGCTGACAAGAAGATGGGCCGGCCTAAGATTATGGCCTGCCAATAGAAGGATCCAGAAGGTCGGTGTTTAACTTAACTTGGAAGGCACGAAGAGTAGTCTCCAAGTAATACCATTGTAACTTGACGAGTCTCTGGTTATATAAAGAGGACTCGCAAGATTAGAAAGGGGGAGCTCTCATACATCCAGAGGGAGGCGACTCGATACCTCGATCGCCAACCCATGTAACACCATATTCATATCAATACCAATTTAGGATAGTCAAGACGTATGTCTTTACCTCACATTGAGGGGCCGAACCTGGGTAAAAAACATTGTCTTCTTCGTTTCCTGCGATCTTAAGCTCAGAGACGTTCGACTCGCGCAATCCCACACCTACGAAGTCATCCATGACATCTGACGTGACAAACCCACGACAGTTGGCGCCCACCGTGGAGCCTGCGGTTAAGAGCGTCACGTTCCGCGCTGGATCTGTGCCAAGGACGGAGGATCTTGTCGTCGATTTAAGCTCGGCGACTTTATCGCCGCGCCGATTCAAGCGACTCGACGGTATCAAGATCTACATCTAGACTGCAAGGCAGCAGTAAACGTCCGTGTTGCGGACATCACCGACGGTGACTCGAAACTCATCTCGACGATCTCTTCGGTGGAAAGATGCGCAATAGAGTTGTACAGCAGCTGTTCAAAGCGCATCAAATTCCAACGGCTGGATCTCCGTGGGCGACTCATACGCTAACTCACGTCGGAACCCTGACGAAACTCCGCGCGACTTTGGAAAAACAATTACCGAGGTCGACTCAGACATCAATTCGAAGATCTCTCCGGTGAAACATTGCGGAACACAATCCCGAAGCCCTCCAAGAAATTTGAGGAAATTCCAACGGTTATATCTCCGTCGGCGACTCGTGCACTGCAGCAACTTTCGTGTCAATGCGAGGTCGCGAATCAAAGCAAAGGTAAATATCAGATCGGCACGATCCAGTTCTCGTCCGAGTCAAACTCGATCAGGAGTCCAAGCACTACAGCTGTAGCCGAACCTTTCCATGCATCAAATCAAGACATCAATGATCAGCCAAATTAGTTCAAGACCCAGCGCACATGCGTCCTAGGAGAGAAAAGGAAATTCAGAGTTGCTAGATTGCTTGCGTGGCACAACTTACAAGGAAAGAAAATATAGAAAAGTATGCTACTATGCTCAGCTCAGAACAATCGACGACCCGGATACAGAAGTACTACGTTCCCGATGGCCGTGCACGTACATCCTGCTCGACGGCATGAGTCGCACAGTCTTCAATTAATCGTCCGTCAGCATGAGCCGCGCGGACAATCAGACCTCCAAGAAAATTTATATGGCAGCGCTACTGCCAGACCACCATCAAGTTCAGGGTCGCATAAGGAGTTGGGATTCTAGAATCTGCCGGCTCACCTTTTACGAAGTCAACAATTATTTATCATCAAGCATGGAATATGGGAAGACGGAAAGTTTTGTGCCAAAAACCAGCAAGACCACGTGACCTTGTCCCCAGTAAAGAAAGAAGATCTGCTCGCCTTGACATCTACGGTTGCTCGGCAACACAAAAAAGAAGCCTAGAGGAAACCGGCCAGTAATCAGGTCCAAAGAGTCGCTATCGCTGGAAAACTCGCGCATGGAAAGTCGCGAGTGGCCAAATTCATCTAGGACCTGGATTCCTAAGACACCACAAGTTTATAACATGAAGCCCGCTCCAACTCAGGCGTATCAAGGAAACTGACCCAAAAATCAAGGTGACTTCGATCAGGATGCGTGCAGCGACTTCCAGAGATCAACGCAAACATCGCCAATGGCTTAACTTCCACCACGGACAGCTCCACCTTGCTGCGGTCGGCTCCATATTACGGCCGGCTTCGTCGTTATTGTGATCATTTACGATTTGCCGAATCGTCAGCGGTTGATTTCCAATACCATCGCGGCCTATTTCGTCTTTGGCGAACGGACACCAATGGTTGTGGATCAAATTGCCTCATCAATGCCAGGAAAATACCACCAGATAAGTTGCTACCATGCTCAACTTTTATAGCTTTGACTTTTATTCATAAGATTAATTGGCACCTTCGAGTTTATCTCGGGGCTGCATATCTAGGTTATTAGACCTCTTATTAAATGTCTTTGCGATTTAAATTATATCATGTCGCAGACTTTAATTTATATCTATTTTTTAGATATAGTTATATCCAATTCTCAAAGTTAAGTTTTTTACAACCCGCAACGCATCTATCAATTCAGAGTTCTTTATGACTCGCATTGCATTTATCAAGTCTAGCTATTTATAGCTTGCATTGAATTTTATTTGCGTCTGCAATTGGGCATCTTAACATATCAAGATCACCATTACATGCTCCAGCATTGACATTTGGTGACTCGTTATATCATTTCATGACTTATCATTATAACAGTTCATGACTTACCATTATATAATTTCATGAGTTATCATTATATCACTTTATGAATCATCATCGACTTATTGTCATATCAATTTATGATTCGCATAGCGATTTACCCCGTATCATTTTATGAGTCGCAAACAGCTCATCATTACATCAGTTTATGAGTCATTAATGAATCGTTATCTTATCAATATTTGAGTTAAAACAGGTGACTCGCTGTACCACATCTACAGCTAATCAGAGTTGGTTATCATCAAAGCTAATTAGAGCTCGTCACGGCTATTGCAGCCGATAAAAGCAATAATCCTGGTTATTCTCGCACTATGCGGCCAAAGTACTGGGGCGCGGCGTCATTCCTGAGACTGATGCCTATCATGGCCGTTCTCAACGACCCTGAACACGCGTTTACACCTGGGAAATACTGAGCCGCGCGCAGACCTACTTAACGGTACCTTAAGTTAGAAGTATCTTTGCATTATGTGGCCAAAGTACTGGGGTGTGGCGTCATTCATGAGTTTGATGCCTATCATGGCCATTCTCGATCCTGAATACACATTCCCGGGAAATACTGAGCTGTGCGAAGACCTGCTTAATGGTAACAGAGATAATTCAGAAGGACTAAAGTACCCGCGTGTGGTGTCAATCGAGTCTGATGACTATCATGGCTGCCTATCATGGCCGTTCTCGACCCTGAACACACATTAGATCTGGGAAATACTGAGTCAAGTACCATATGCTATCATGCATCGTACAATATGCTATCATGCATCTTACCAGTTGCTATTATGCAACCATTTGCTATCATGCAGATTACAACATGCTATCATGCGACATACCATTTGCTATCATGCAGATTATACTATGCTATCATGCAGGGTACTATATGCTATTATGCGGAGTACTAACTTTTTATCATAATTATTACCAGCCGCCAAGGCTAACATATTATCATCAAGCTATCATCATTGCTTCCTTGGGGGCTTTGCCTTTTGATTTAACAGGAACCTATAACTCAGCCTTATGAGTTTGAATTGGCACGACCAGATTTTTTATGATTGAGATAATTATCTCCTGATATCGGCTGATAAAGCCACCATTATTTATTTATTTTCAGCCTCATCAAGTGGAATTTTTAAGGATGATTCCTTAATTTATATCTAGAGTCTTGACTGGAATTTTTTTTCCCTAGCGGCTCAACTAATACTTCACAGTTCGAAGTTTATAAGCAATTTCGCTCTACTCCAAATATCATTATTATCTTGAAAGCAACATTTTTGCTCAAGTTATTGCAGGATATGACATCAAGCAGGATGACAAAAACATGCCTGCTTAATGCCCGGGGGCTAGGACAATCAAGTTTTTGTCTAAATTGAGATATTTTTGAGTCTCGAGCAGCATGACCATGCATACAACTCGGCCCTCGGGGGCTACACATCCACCATATCCGGCGGTCTTTATTATACTCATATACCATGTTTATATGCAGATTTCATTTTTTTGCAGCACATGAGAATATATATATCCATCTGCGAGTCAAATTAGCGACTCGCAAATTTTTAAATTCAGTCAGTGGCTATATGCCCTTGAGCCGCCATGTTTCAACATGCGTTCAGATGGCTCGTCATGATAACTTGACAGCTTATTATACTTTTGGCCAGCTTATTTATGCCTATGATTGTTTGCCTTGATGTCTATGACTCAGCACCTTATACACATTTGGCTAATATATCTTGATACTCATAAGTTATTAGTCTTATGATTTCAGCTTAGTCTCACATCCAAGAATCAAAGGTGGTTTTCACCGAAGGCTTCGCTGACATCTTATATAAATTCAGCGGAGAACTTACCGCGACTCTGCAGCTTCAATGCGACCAGACAGAAGTGTTCAACACAGCGGCTCTATAAGCCGCAATGCTTGCGACTTATCATCAATGAGTCGCCAAGCTCAACATCAGCAAGTCGCCAAGCTCTACATACGCAAGCTGACAATATCATCATCATCAAGTCAAGATCTTCCGCCTGACTCTACGAATCACCCGGAAGCTCGGGGGCTAATGTCGGGGGAATAATAATCCCGTGACTCATCCAGATAAAGCGCGACTGATTTTACGGTCGCACTATAGATGGGCTGACAAGAAGATGGGCCGGCCTAAGATTATGGCCTGCCAATAGAAGGATCCAGAAGGTCAGTGTTTAACTTAACTTGGAAGGCACGAAGAGTAGTCTCCAAGTAATACCATTGTAACTTGACGAGCCTCTGGTTATATAAAGAGCACTCGCAAGGTTAGAAAGGGGGAGCTCTCATACATCCAGAGGGAGGCGACTCGATACCTCGATCGCCAACCCTTGTAACACCATATTCATATCAATACTAATTTAGGATAGGCAGGACGTAGGTCTTTACCTCACATTGAGGGGCCGAACCTAGGTAAAAAACATTGTCTTCTTCGTGCCCTGCGATCTTAAGCTCGGAGACGTTCGACTCGCGCAATCCCACACCTACGAAGTCATCCATGACATCTGGCGTGACAAACCCACGACACCGGGTACGTCAACACGATGGAGGGGTGCTACTCGCTACGGCGATTCGATGAACAAGCGAGCGAGAGAGGGAACTGAGGCAGTGGGGAGGTTCGTGAGCTCACCCTGAGCTCGTGGGAAGGCTCGGCGGAGGTGGACGAGGTCGGAGACGACGGCAATTTTGCTCGGAGCGCTGCGGCCGGAGTTGGAGAAGACGATCACGGCGGCGACAATGCGGGCGGCCCCGGCTCAATTCCTTTGGCGAGGACGGAGAGGATGACACGGCGGACCTTCCTGCGGTCTTCGTTTTGCTCGGGGAGGCTTCAATCCGCGGCGTCGAGCTCGGCCATGGCGCGGCGGTGCGGAGCTCGCGGGGAGAAAGAAACGGGGAGCGAGGGCAGGTGAGCGAGTGGGGGATGGGGAGCAGCATGCGGTGGGGGCCTCCTCTTCTCCTCAACGCGGCAGGAGGGCGCGGGGCACAGGGGCGCGGCCACGGTGACGAGCGGGCGTGGCTCGAGCAGCTCGCTCGGTGGCTACAGGGAAGAAGACGCAGCTTTTGCAAAAACTCCCCTGGAACTTTTGTTTCCATCACGGATAGGTCCTTTTCCCTTTTCTTTTAAAACCAGCAGCATTTCCTTGATTTAATTTAGGCACCAAAACATTTTAGAAAAATGTGCCAAAATTTGGGGAGGCTCCACTTAACATTTAGAAGCTCCACAAATTTTGGTGTCTCCAAATAAAATATTTTGTACTACTTTTGTTTAGAAGAGTTGGATGTGGCATTTCTACTAAAACCAGAATATTAGTATTTTGAAATTTTTATAGCAATTGAAAAATCCTAACTTGAACTCTTGGAACTTCCTTGACAAACATAAAAGGTCAACTAATTTTGTTTTGCAAGTTTGAGTGCCACCATTGTTTTGAGGTTCGTTAGGGCAAGTTTGGCATTTTGGGTTTTTCAATGTTGCCACACCAATTTAGTGGGGTGTTTAGCAAATGAATATGGATGCCATGATGCAATGGAACATAAAAGCGAAAATTTTACTCAGGTTTTTAGGTTCTCAAACTTTGGGCTGTTACAAATCTACCCCCCTTACTGGAATCTCGTCCCGAGATTCTAAGATTGCGGAAAGAAGTCGGGATACTCCTCACGAAGACTAGACTCTCTTTCCCAAGTTGCTTCCTCCTCGGAATGGTGAGACCACTGAACTTTGAGGAACTTGGTAGCTTGTTACGGGTCTTTCTTTCGGCTTCATCCAGACACGGATAGGATGCTCGCGATAAGTGAGATCTTCCTGGAGATCCAGCTCCTCATGATTGACCCCATGGATAGGATCCTTAAAACACCGGCGAAGTTGGGAGACATGAAACACATCATGTACATTTGGGAAGATGACCGGTAATTCCAACTTATAAGAAAGATCTCCTCGCTTGGCCAGAACGGTGAAAGGGCCAATAGCGAGGGGCCAATTTCCCTTTGATACCGAAGCGGCGAACGCCACGAAGGGGAGAGACGCGGAGATAAGCTTTATCACCAATTTCATAGTGAATTTCCTGATGGTGCTTATCATAGTAGCTCTTCTGCCTAGACTGAGCAATCTTCAGATTCTCCTTATGATTCTAACCTTCTCCTCAGCTTCATTGATATCTGGACCAAAGAGTGCCTCTCTCCGGTCTCGGACCAATTTAGAGGAGTGCGGCATTTTCTTCCATATAGAACCTCGAATGGAGCCATGCCCAGACTAGCTTGATAGCTATTGTTGTAGGAGAACTCCGCGAAAGGGAGATACTTTTCCCAACCCTTGCCAAAAGAGATTACACATGCCCGAAGCATGTCTTCCAAACTTGGTTCACTCTTTCGGTCTGACCATCAGTTTGAGGATGGTAGGCGGTACTGAAGTTGAGACGGGACCCCATAGCAGTTTGGAAACTCTGCCAGAACTTAGATACAAAGATACTTCCACGGTCCGATATGATCCTCAGAGGGACCCCATGCAATGGAACAATACGAGCCATATAAAGTCAGCAGTTGACTTGCCCGTATATCATCACGGACTGGTAGGAAGTGAGCAACCTTGGAGAGACGATCAATGATTACCCAGATTGCATTGTTGCCCTTTTGGATCTGGGAAACCCGGTGATGAAGTCCATACCGATTTCATCCCATTTCCACTCGGGGACTGCAATAGGGCGAAGAGTGCCGGGAGGCCTTTGATGTTCAGCCTTTACCCGTCGACAGGTGTCGCATTCAGCAACATACTTGGCAATTTCTCGTTTCATCCGAGTCCACCAGAATTGTGGTCGAAGGTCTTGGTACATTTTGGTACTACCGGGATGAATAGAGAGAGGGATTCATGAGCTTCTTGGAGGATCAGCTCCTCAATTTTCGTTTCTTTGGCACTACCAAGCGGTCACCAAAATAAACAACTCCGGATTCATTGACAGAAAAACATTTGGCCTTCCCGCTAGCAATGTTCTCCTTGATTTTTAGAATACCCTTGTCACGGGTTTGAGCTTCCTTAATCTGGTCTACAAGAGTAGATTTGATCTCCAGATTTGCTAGATAGCCGAGGGAACAATTTCCAAGTTCAAACGGGAACTCTTCATGAAGAGCAGGTTGGGCCTTTTCAATCATCAGATTGTTGCAATAGGACTTCCGACTTAGCGCGTCAGCCACGACGTTTGCTTTGCCGGGTTGATAGTTCAGACTCACATCATAGTCCTTGATTAACTCCAACCAACGCCTTTGCCTGAGATTTAAATCCGGCTGGGTGAAGAGGTACTTCAGACTCTTGTGATCCGAGAAGATCTCGCAACGGTTACCAAACAGGTATGGTCTCCATTGCTTCAAAGCATAGACCACCGCGGCAAGTTCTAGATCATGAGTTGGGTAGTTGTGCTCATGCGGCTTAAGTTGGCGAGAAGCATATGCCACCACATGGCCATCTTGCATTAGCACACAGCCCAAGCCTTGCAGAGAGGCGTCACAGAAGACGACGAAATCCTTGCTGTGTCCGGCAGGACAAGCACAGGAGCGGACGTGAGTTTGGCTTTCAGTGTTTTGAAGCTCTCTTCAGCTTCGGCCGTCCATACGAACTTTTATCCTTCTTGAGAAGGTCAGTCAGGGCCTTGGCTATCTTGGAGAAACCTTCGATGAATCGGCGGTAGTAACCTGCCAATCCGAGAAAGCTACGGATGTCCTTGACTGACATTGGAGTTTTCCAATCCAAAATGGACTGAATCTTGTCGGGAATGACAGCCACACCATTAGCGGATATCACATGACCAAGGAAGACAAGATTATCCAACCAAAACTCACACTTGGAGAACTTGGCATAGAGGCGGTGTTCTCGAAGTCGTGTCAGAACCAACCGAAGATGTTCGGCATGCTCTTCATCGGTTTTGGAATAAACGAGGATGTCATCGATGTAAATGACGACAAACTTGTCGAGATAATCCATGAAGATGGAGTTCATGAGCCTCATGAAAGTAGCTGGAGCATTGTGAGACCAAAGGACATGACGGTATACTCATATGAGCCATAGCGAGTAACAAATGCCGTCTTTGGGATATCCTCCTTTCTGATCTTGATCTGATGGTATCCTGACCTCAGATCCATCTTGGAGAATACTGTTGCACCAGCTAACTGATCCAACAGATCATTGATGGGGAATAGGATACTTGTTCTTGATTGTCACCGCATTCAACGGTCTATAGTCAGAGACTAGACGAGGCACGGTAGAATCCCTCTTCTTGACAAAGAGTACCGGACAACCCCAAGGTGAACTGCTAGGCTGAATGAAATCCTTCGCTAACAGCTGATCAATTTGCTCTTTCAACAGAGCCAACTCTTCCACCGGCATACGGTAGGGCTTCTTGGAAATCGGAGCGGTACCGGGAAGCAATCTATGACAAACTCCACACTTCGGTCAGGAGGCATGCCAGGCAATTCTTCCGGGAACACATCCGGGAAGTCACACACCACGTGTATGTCCTGGATTTCAGGAGGGGATTCGCCTTCCATAAAGCAAAGGAGGATCTCGGGTGAGTTGGGTATGACTGAAGATGGAGGTCTTGAGAGTGCAGACCAATACTCATAATGTCACCGGAAGAAGTGGTCACGGTGATGGTCTTGGCAGCACAGTCGAGATTAGCCCGGTATTTGGCTAGCCAGTTCATGCCCAGTATGACATCAATGCCATTGACCTCAGAGCTACCAAGCAAAAAGGAAAGACGAGTAACCGATAGTAATCTGGACCTCAGGAGTAACACCATCGGTTCTCCATTTGAGCCAAGTGTGGAGATCATCAAGGGATGGCTCATTTCTCGAACGGTATTTTGTGGTCTTTTGCAAAAGCTATGGATATGAATGAATGCGATGCTCCAGATCAAACAAAACTGTAGCTGAATTGCCGTTGATTCGTAACTCACCCATGAGAACGGGGTCCTCTTCAGCTTCTTCAGCAGAGACGTGGTTCAGGCGACCACGCACAATAGGTCCAGCCTTGCCAGCTGGAGTGGCAGGGGCTCGTGCAGGAGTTCCCGCGATAGGTGCCTTCTGGGGCACTCCCTGGAGTAGTGGCCAGCCTGGCCACAGTGTAGCAGTGAGTCCAGGTGGAGTAGGTAGCTGAGGACGATAACCACTTCCGCTGACCCAAATGTCGAAGTAGTGGGGCGCGGAGGTGGTGGCCTGTATCCCGCGGCCCTTGGCATGAATGGAGCACGCGGCACAGCGCTGTAGGGAACAAACACCTGCGCTTCTTGCTCTCAGAACCCGAGGAACTCTGGTGGTCCGTGTGCGGGCCTCTTGGAAGCCTCGAGTTCCTTCCTTCCCTGCTCAAGAGTAAGAGCCTGGTTGAACAGCTCCTAGTAGGTCTGGAACTTGAAGGGCAGCAACTCATAGCGAAGCTGCGGCGTAAGACCCTTGCGGAACAGCTCTGCTTGTCAGCATCAGTGGTCACGTCCCTTGGGGCGTAACGGAGAGATTATTGAATTCTCTACCATAAGTGCGGAGGTCCATACGTCCCTATTGCAAATCCAGGAACTCCCTCCTCTTCAAATCCATGATCGGCTGGGGAATGTAGGTCGCACGGAAGGCAGTGCGGAAATCAGCCCAAGTGAAGACATGGTTGTCCGGGAACAAAGCCACATGGCTTTCCCACCAACATCCAGCCGCACCAACCAAGAGGTAGGTGGCGAAGTTGACTTGCTCAGCCACTGGGACATGGAGCGTGGAGAACTTGCGCTCCATAGCACGAAGCCAATCATCAGCTTCCAGTGGCTCCTTAGCATCGCAAAAGTGGGTGGCTGCGAGCGCAGGAACTCAGTGAGAGTGTTACACTCGTTCCTCCGTGCATTCTGCTGCACCAACTGCTCAAGCAGTCGCTCATTGTGCCCACGGTTCTCCTCAATGGCCATCAAGACCTGAGCCATCGAGGGTGGTGGCGGTGGTGGTTCCTCATCATTGTGGTTACCACGGCCTCCTCGAGCCATTCTGGAGAATTTACAATAAAACAATTAGTATCTATCTCCGAATGGTTGAGACAATAGCATTAGTGTCCACTCAAGTGCACAGACTAGGGACGATAATACTTTGTGTAACAACAAACAAGGGACCAAAAAGGTGGAACATGGGTCAAAGATCAGCATCATGTGATACTAGCGTGGGATTCAAATAGTTAAGGAACCACGTGATTCACACACTCTATTTGGCACAATCCGGGACCTTCTGTTCAAGTCCTTGGGTTAAAACCTGACATTACTGAGGATGATTTTGGATTGCAGCGCAGCGGGAGCAAAGTGACACATAACACTAAAGATCCAAGTAACACGCAGTATGGGGTTCTACCTTCAGTGTTATCCTAATAATTTTGAAGTCACAGATGAGAGGTAAAACTTTAAATTCAAATCGAGGTAAGATTGCTCCGAGATTAGAGGGTAACCAGATAAGGAGTAAAAAGAATCCTAAGATGGTTTTCACAACTCATTTTTAGGTAAAATATTTTCACAAACACTAGACTCAACATCGACCAGTAGAAGGGTTTCCTATAGGCAGTACTGCTCTGATACCAACTTGTGGCGCCCCGACCCGACTGCTATACAGTGATGCTGAGTGTCACCGGCTAAGCGATACAACCGGAGGTTACGGGTTTACCAATCTCTGGCCAAAACCTTTGGCAGGCGTTGCTCGGAATTGATCATCGGCAACGCAACACCCCGATTGATGCCTTAACACAGGCTCAACTATCAATGCATAATAGAGAGATCAAGGCTTGTGGAACAACTGGCACATCATAGACTCTACGACACAAAATCATATAGTTCAACTCTTATAATAGAGAGAGATAGCAAATTACAACCAGATGTCACAGACCCAACATTACAACATGCGGGCGAATTAAGTTGTTCTAAACAACAAGAACCAAATTATGGCCTAAGAGGCCTATAGATAAACATCTAGCGCCAGCTGCTCCGGGATGTCCCAAGCTGCCACCTAGGAACCCCAGACTACTCGTCGACGTCCACAAAGAACCCACCTTCGAGGTCGGTGAAGTCCTCCTCTGAAACAAAACAAACAATGTTGAGTTCAACGAACTCGCAAGATTATATATAGAGCTTTAGCTCGACGAGGCTTTCAAGGTTTTATGGCTGTTTTGCATAAAGCTGATTTTATTTCTGAAAACATAACTCCATGGCATCGACTAATTAGAGTATTTTCAACAGAGGTAAGAAGTAACTCTTTTATTTTGATCACCTTTCTCATCATCAACCACCATTTACCACTATACCTGTTCTACTAAGGCACCTCCCCGAATCACCCTCGAGGAAGTCGACCTTGCAATCTTGAGTGGTACCTTTAGTACCCAGTTTTAATCATTCGGTTCAGGTTATTCTATGATCTTATCGTCCTTTCCCAAGTCGTCCTTAACCGTGGACACGGCTTTTCGAAAAGATTTACCCTGCAGGGGTGTACAATGTTTGCCACGCGTACCGTCTGGCCCATTACCTACGCATTAGCTCTCTTCCTTGGAAAGCCGGCTGGGTGGGAGCGGTGTCAACTTCTCCCTCGTTAAAGACTTACCAGGATCATCTGTGGCGGTAGGACAGGTTCAGTGCCTCCAATACTCTGCCCCACGGCCACTTATTTTCCTAATACCACCATCCTCATTCAGACCACCATCATCACGCACGCGCAAATGGAAGCCCGAACTAGAGGACCCTGGCTAGTCCCGCCCGAGTTATTTAGTCTATGAGGGTTCCTGCAGTTGCATAGGCCTCACGCATGGTTGCACGCTCAGTCTTGGTTCGGGAGGTAAAGAACTCGCACCTAGGTGGCGAGAACGAGACAAAGCACCACAACCACAGTGGCCTCTCATCCCCACCTTTAAGCATCTTATTACTTGTCACCACAGTTCTCCACCATCATCCAACATCTCTTCACCTGTTTCCAACATGAACCATCCATCGTACAACTAAGCATTTACTAAGCATGGCTAAGCATCAACATAGCATAGTTAAGTATCTCAGGCCAGCAATACAATCCTATGGATAATAGGAGGGAAACAGGTAATGGCATCGGAAACTTAATGCAACTATAGGATACTCTAATCCAATAAAATTGACATTTGGAACCGCATGCAATATTATAGTGGAGAAAATATTTGCGGAAACATAGGATAAGATATGCTCAGAGGGGGGATTACGCTTGCCTGGCTCAACGTGCTGGTAGTACGGCTCGTTGGGGTACTGCGGTGTAACCCCGGCTGTTTGATCTATCGAAGCATAACAACGGGAGAACAATCAATCACCACACAAGCTTTAGCAAATGCAATGCGCAAACACATGATGACATGCCAATTTAAATCCCCGGGAGGAGGATGAGTCAATCTATTCAACTTAAACAGAGTTCGGATGCTTAGAGGGGCACATCTCGAATACCCCATGGAGTTAGGTCATAAATCATCTTTACTTCTTAATTAGAATAGATGAACCTATTGTTAACTTGCATATAATGACATGATCATGTGAAAGATGCATGGTTGAGGTGATTAAACATTCTTATAACAAGTACTAAGAGTGAGCGGAAGAGTGATTTGCATTAGTGTTGAAACAGGTTGAAGATGGAGTATCCGGTTTCAGTTCCAGATAATTCCGGTCTGGTACCGGGAGCAATCCGGTTTCAGGTCCGGATAATTCCGGGTTTGGCACCGGGGAAATAAAATCCGGAATTATTTCCGGGCCAATTCCGGGTGTATTCCGGGTGAAAACGGGTGAGTCTAGTAGCTATTTCCTTAATCCGGAATAGATTCCGGAAAATTCCGGGACTGGCACCGGGTGTCGGGGGAATAATAATCCCGTGACTCATCCAGATAAAGCGCGACTGATTTTACGGTCGCACTATAGATGGGAGAAAACGGGTGAGTCCAGTAGCTATTTCCTTAATCCGGAATAGATTCCGGAAAATTCCGGGACTGGCACCGGGTACGTCACACGATGGAGGGGTGCTACTCGCTACGGCGATTCGATGAACAAGCGAGCGAGAGAGGGAACTGAGGCAGTGGGGAGGTTCGTGAGCTCACCCTGAGCTCGTGGGAAGGCTCGGCGGAGGTGGAGGAGGTCGGAGACGACGGCGATTTTGCTCGGAGCGCTGCGGCCGGAGTTGGAGAAGACGATCACGGCAGCGACAATGCGGCGGCCCCGGCTCAATTCCTTTGGCGAGGACGGAGAGGATGACATGGCGGACCTTCCTGCGGTCTTCGTTTTTCTCGGGGAGGCTTCAATCCGCGGCGTCGAGCTCGGCCATGGCGCGGCGGTGTGGAGCTCGCGGGGAGAAAGAAACGGGGAGCGAGGGCAGGTGAGCGAGTGGGGGATGGGGAGCAGCATGCGGTGGGGCCTCCTCTTCTCCTCAACGCGGCAGGAGGGCGCGGGGCACAGGGGCGCGGCCACGGCGACGAGCGAGCGCGGCTCGAGCAGCTCGCTCGGTCGCTACAGGGAAGAAGACGCAGCTTTTGCAAAAACTCCCCTGGAACTTTTGTTTCCATCACGGATAGGTCCTTTTCCCTTTTCTTTTAAAACCAGCAGCATTTCCTTGATTTAATTTAGGCACCAAAACATTTTAGAAAAATGTGCCAAAATTTGGGGAGGCTCCACTTAACATTTAGAAGCTCCACAAATTTTGGTGTCTCCAAATAAAATGTTTTGTACTACTTTTGTTTAGAAGAGTTGGATGTGGCATTTCTACTAAAACCAGAATATTAGTATTTTGGAATTTTTATAGCAATTGAAAAAAACTCTTGGATGCCTATCATGGCCGTTCTCAACGACCCTGAACACGCGTTTACACCTGGGAAATACTGAGCCGCGCGCAGACCTACTTAACGGTACCTTAAGTTAGAAGTATCTTTGCATTATGTGGCCAAAGTACTGGGGTGTGGCGTCATTCATGAGTTTGATGCCTATCATGGCCATTCTCGATCCTGAACACACATTCCCGGGAAATACTGAGCTGTGCGAAGACCTGCTTAATGGTAACAGAGATAATTCAGAAGGACTAAAGTACCCGCGTGTGGTGTCAATCGAGTCTGATGACTATCATGGCTGCCTATCATGGCCGTTCTCGACCCTGAACACACATTAGATCTGGGAAATACTGAGTCAAGTACCATATGCTATCATGCATCGTACAATATGCTATCATGCATCTTACCAGTTGCTATCATGCAACTAAGTTGCTATTATGCAACCATTTGCTATCATGCAGATTACAACATGCTATCATGCGACATACCATTTGCTATCATGCAGATTATACTATGCTATCATGCAGGGTACCATATGCTATTATGCGGAGTACTAACTTTTTATCATAATTATTACCAGCCGCCAAGGCTAACATATTATCATCAAGCTATCATCATTGCTTCCTTGGGGGCTTTGCCTTTTGATTTAACAGGAACCTATAACTCAGCCTTATGAGTTTGAATTGGCACGACCAGATTTTTTATGATTGAGATAATTATCTCCTGATATCGGCTGATAAAGCCACCATTATATTTATTTTCAGCCTCATCAAGTGGAATTTTTAAGGATGATTCCTTAATTTATATCTAGAGTCTTGACTGGAATTATTTTTTTTCCTAGCGGCTCAACTAATACTTCACAGTTCGAAGTTTATAAGCAATTTCGCTCTACTCCAAATATCATTATTATCTTGAAAGCAACATTTTTGCTCAAGTTATTGCAGGATATGACATCAAGCAGGATGACAAAAACATGCCTGCTTAATGCCCAGGGGCTAGGACAATCAAGTTTTTGTCTAAATTGAGATATTTTTGAGTCTCGAGCAGCATGACCATGCATACAACTCGGCCCTCGGGGGCTACACATCCACCATATCCGGCGGTCTTTATTATACTCATATACCATGTTTATATGCAGATTTCATTTTTTGCAGCACATGAGAATATATATATCCATCTGCGAGTCAAATTAGCGACTCGCAAATTTTTAAATTCAGTCAGTGGCTATATGCCCTTGAGCCGCCATGTTTCAACATGCGTTCAGATGGCTCGTCATGATAACTTGACAGCTTATTATACTTTTGGCCAGCTTATTTATGCCTATGATTGTTTGCCTTGATGTCTATGACTCAGCACCTTATACACATTTGGCTAATATATCTTGATACTCATAAGTTATTAGTCTTATGATTTCAGCTTAGTCTCACATCCAAGAATCAAAGGTGGTTTTCACCGAAGGCTTCGCTGACATCTTATATAAATTCAGCGGAGAACTTACCGCGACTCTGCAGCTTCAATGCGACCAGACAGAAGTGTTCAACACAGCGGCTCTATAAGCCGCAATGCTTGCGACTTATCATCAATGAGTCGCCAAGCTCAACATCAGCAAGTCGCCAAGCTCTACATACGCAAGCTGACAATATCATCATCATCAAGTCAAGATCTTCCGCCTGACTCTACGAATCACCCGGAAGCTCGGGGGCTAATGTCGGGGGAATAATAATCCCGTGACTCATCCAGATAAAGCGCGACTGATTTTACGGTCGCACTATAGATGGGCTGACAAGAAGATGGGCCGGCCTAAGATTATGGCCTGCCAATAGAAGGATCCAGAAGGTCGGTGTTTAACTTAACTTGGAAGGCACGAAGAGTAGTCTCCAAGTAATACCATTGTAACTTGACGAGCCTCTGGTTATATAAAGAGCACTCGCAAGGTTAGAAAGGGGGAGCTCTCATACATCCAGAGGGAGGCGACTCGATACCTCGATCGCCAACCCTTGTAACACCATATTCATATCAATACTAATTTAGGATAGGCAGGACGTAGTCTTTACCTCACATTGAGGGGCCGAACCTGGGTAAAAAACATTGTCTTCTTCGTGCCCTGCGATCTTAAGCTCGGAGACGTTCGACTCGCGCAATCCCACACCTACGAAGTCATCTATGACATCTGACGTGACAAACTCACGACAGTTGGCGCCCACCGTGGGGCCTGCGGTTAAGAGCGTCACGTTCCGCGCTGGATCTGTGCCAGGGACGGAGGATCTTGTCGTCGATTTAAGCTCGGCGACTTCAACAATCTCGGCGACTTTATCGCCGCGCCGATTCAAGCGACTCGACGGTATCAAGATCTACATCTAGACTGCAAGGCAGCAGTAAACGTCCGTGTTGCGGACACCACCGACGGTGACTCGAAACTCATCTCGACGATCTCTTCGGGGAAAGATGCGCAATAGAGTTGTACAGCAGCTGTTCAAAGCGCATCAAATTCCAACGGCTGGATCTCCGTGGGCGACTCATACGCTAACTCACGTCGGAACCCTGACGAAACTCCGCGCGACTTTGGAAAAACAATTACCGAGGTCGACTCAGACATCAATTTGAAGATCTCTCCGCTGAAACATTGCGGAACACAATCCCGAAGCCCTCGAAGAATTTTGAGGAAATTCCAACGGTTAGATCTCCGTCGGCGACTCGTGCACTGCAGCAACTTTCGTGTCAATGCGAGGTCGCGAATCAAAGCAAAGGTAAATATCAGATCGGCACAATCCAGTTCTCGTCCGAGTCAAACTCGATCAGGAGTCCAAGCACTACAGCCGTAGCCGAACCTTTCCATGCATCAAATCAAGACATCAATGATCAGACAAATTAGTTCAAGACCCAGCGCACATGCGTCCTAGGAGAGAAAAGGAAATTCAGAGTTGCTAGATTGCTTGCGTGGCACAACTTACAAGGAAAGAAAATATAAAAAGTATGCTACTATGCTCAGCTCAGAACAATCGACGACCCGGATACAGAAGTACTACGTTCCCGACGGCCGTGCACGTACATCCTGCTCGACGGCATGAGTCGCACAGTCTTCAATTAATCGTCCGTCAGCATGAGCCGCGCGGACAATCAGACCTCCAAGAAAATTTATATGGCAGCGCTACTGCCAGACCATCATCAAGTTCAGGGTCGCATAAGGAGTTGGGATTCTAGAATCTGCCGGCTCACCTTTTACGAAGTCAACAATTATTTATCATCAAGCATGGAATATGGGAAGACGGAAAGTTTTGTGCCAAAAACCAGCAAGACCACGTGACCTTGTCCCCAGTAAAGAAAGAAGATCTGCTCGCCTTGACATCTACGGTTGCTCGGCAACACAAAAAGAAGCCTAGAGGAAACCGGCCAGTAATCAGGTCCAAAGAGTCGCTATCGCTGGAAAACTCGCGCATGGAAAGTCGCGAGTGGCCAAATTCATCTAGGACCTGGATTCCTAAGACACCACAAGTTTATAACATGAAGCCCGCTCCAACTCAGGCGTATCAAGGAAACTGACCCAAAAATCAAGGTGACTTCGATCAGGATGCGTGCAGCGACTTCCAGAGATCAACGCAAACATCGCCAATGGCTTAACTTCCACCACGGACAGCTCCACCTTGCTGCGGTCGGCTCCATATTACGGCCGGCTTCGTCGTTATTGTGATCATTTACGATTTGCCGAATCGTCAGCGGTTGATTTCCAATACCATCGCGGCCTATTTCGTCTTTGGCGAACGGACACCAATGGTTGTGGATCAAATTGCCTCATCAATGCCAGGAAAATACCACCAGATAAGTTGCTACCATGCTCAACTTTTATAGCTTTGACTTTTATTCATAAGATTAATTGGCACCTTCGAGTTTATCTCGGGGCTGCATATCTAGGTTATTAGACCTCTTATTAAATGTCTTTGCGATTTAAATTATATCATGTCGCAGACTTTAATTTATATCTATTTTTTAGATATAGTTATATCCAATTCTCAAAGTTAAGTTTTTTACAACCCGCAACGCATCTATCAATTCAGAGTTCTTTATGACTCGCATTGCATTTATCAAGTCTAGCTATTTATAGCTTGCATTGAATTTTATTTGCGTCTGCAATTGGGCATCTTAACATATCAAGATCACCATTACATGCTCCAGCATTGACATTTGGTGACTCGTTATATCATTTCATGACTTATCATTATAACAGTTCATGACTTACCATTATATAATTTCATGAGTTATCATTATATCACTTTATGAAATCATCGACTTATTGTCATATCAATTTATGATTCGCATAGCGATTTACCGTATCATTTTATGAGTCGCAAACAGCTCATCATTACATCAGTTTATGAGTCATTAATGAATCGTTATCTTATCAATATTTGAGTTAAAACAGGTGACTCGCTGTACCACATCTACAGCTAATCAGAGTTGGTTATCATCAAAGCTAATTAGAGCTCGTCACGACTATTGCAGCCGATAAAAGCAATAATCCTGGTTATTCTCGCACTATGCGGCCAAAGTACTGGGGCGCGGCGTCATTCCTGAGACTGATGCCTATCATGGCCGTTCTCAACGACCCTGAACACGCGTTTACACCTGGGAAATACTGAGCCGCGCGCAGACCTACTTAACGGTACCTTAAGTTAGAAGTATCTTTGCATTATGTGGCCAAAGTACTGGGGTGTGGCGTCATTCATGAGTTTGATGCCTATCATGACCATTCTCGATACTGAACACACATTCCCGGGAAATACTGAGCTGTGCGAAGACCTGCTTAATGGTAACAGAGAATTCAGAAGGACTAAAGTACCCGCGTGTGGTGTCAATCGAGTCTGATGGACTATCATGGCTGCCTATCATGGCCGTTCTCGACCCTGAAACACATTAGATCTGGGAATACTGAGTCAAGTACATTGCTATCATGCATCGTACAATATGCTATCATGCATCTTACCAGTTGCTATCATGCAATAAGTTGCTATTATGCAACCATTTGCTATCATGCAGATTACAACATGCTATCAGCGACATACATTTGCTATCATGCAGATTAATACTATGCTATCATGCAGGGTACTATATGCTATTATGCGGAGAGTACTAACTTTTTTTATAATTATTACCAGCGCCAAGGCTAACATATTATCATCAAGCTATCATCATTGTTCCTTGGGGCTTTGCCTTTGATTTAACAGGAACCTATAACTCAGCCTTATGAGTTTGAATTGGCACGACCAGATTTATGATTGAGATAATTATCTCCTGATATCGGCTGATAAAGCCCCATTATTTATTTATTTTCAGCCTCATCACAGTGGAATTTTTAAGGATGATTCCTTTTTTATATCTAGAGTCTTGACTGGAATTTTTTTTTCCTAGCGGCTCAACTAATACATCACAGTTCGAAGTTTATAAGCAATTTCGCTCTACTCCAATATCATTATTATCTTGAAAGCAACATTTTTGCTCAAGTTATTGCAGGATATGACATCAAGCGGATGACAAAAACATGCTGCTTAATGCCCGGGGCTAGGACAATCAAGTTTTTGTCTAATTGAGATATTTTTGAGTCTCGAGCAGCATGACCATGCATACAACTCGGCCCGGGGGGCTACACTCCACCATATCCGGCGGTCTTTATTATACTCATATACCATGTTTATATGCAGATTTCATTTTTTTGCAGCACATGAGAATATATATATCCATCTGCGAGTCAAATTAGCGACTCGCAAATTTTAAATTCGTCAGTGGCCTATATGCCTTGAGCCGCCATGTTTACATGCGTTCAGATGGCGTCTGATAACTTGACAGCTTATTTTATTTTGGCCAGCTTATTTATGCCTATAGATTGTTTGCCTTGATGTCTATGACTCAGCACCTTATACACATTTGGCTAATATATCTTGATACTCATAAGTTATTAGTCTTATGATTTCAGCTTAGTTCACATCCAAGAATCAAAGGTGGTTTTCACACCGAAGGCTTCGCTGACATCTATATAAATTCAGCGGAGAACTTACCGCGACTCTGCAGCTTCAATGCGACCCAGACAGAAGTGTTCAACACAGCGGCTCTATAAGCCGCAATGCTTGCGACTTATCATCAATGAGTCGCCAAGCTCAACATCAGCAAGTCGCCAAGCTCTACATACGCAAGCTGACAATATCATCATCATCAAGTCAAGATCTTCCGCCTGACTCCGAATCACCCGGAAGCTCGGGGGCTAATGTCGGGGGAATAATAATCCCGTGACTCATCCAGATAAAGCGCGACTGATTTTACGGTCGCACTATAGAGGGCTGACAAGAGAGGGCCGGCCTAGATTATGGCCTGCCAATAGAAGGATCCAGAAGGTCGGTGTTTAACTTAACTTGGAAGGCACGAAGAGTAGTCTCCAAGTAATACCATTGTAACTTGACGAGCCTCTGGTTTTATAAAGAGCACTCGCAAGGTTAGAAAGGGGGAGCTCTCATACATCCAGAGGGAGGCGACTCGATACCTCGATCGCCAACCCTTGTAACACCATATCATATCAATACTAATTTAGGATAGGCAGGACGTAGGTCTTTACCTCACATTGAGGGGCCGAACCTGGGTAAAAAACATTGTCTTCTTGTGCCCTGCGATCTTAAGCTCAGAGACGTTCGACTCGCGCAATCCCCACACCTACCGAAGTCATCCATGACATCTGGCGTGACAAACCACCGACACCGGGTACGTCAACACGATGGAGGGGTGCTACTCGCTACGGCGATTCGATGAACAAGCGAGCGAGAGAGGGAACTGAGGCAGTGGGGAGGTTCGTGAGCTCACCCTGAGCTCGTGGGAAGGCTCGGCGGAGGTGGACGAGGTCGGAGACGACGGCGATTTTGCTCGGAGCGCTGCGGCCGGAGTTGGAGAAGACGATCACGGCGGCGGACAATGCGGGCGGCCCGGCTCAATTCCTTTGGCGAGGACGGGAGGATGACACGGCGGACCTTCCTGCGGTCTTCGTTTTGCTCGGGGAGGCTTCAATCCTCGCGGCGTCGAGCTCGGCCATGGCGCGGCGGTGCGGAGCTCGGGGAGAAAGAAACGGGGAGCGAGGGCAGGTGAGCGAGTGGGGGATGGGGAGCAGCATGCGGTGGGGGCCTCCTCTTCTCCTCAACGCGGCAGGAGGGCGCGGGGCACAGGGGCGCGGCCACGGTGCGAGCGGGCGCGGCTCGAGCAGCTCGCTCGGTGGCTACAGGGAAGAAGACGCAGCTTTTGCAAAAATCCCCTGGAACTTTTGTTTCCATCACGGATAGGTCCTTTTCCCTTTTCTTTTAAAAACCAGCTGCATTTCCTTGATTTAATTTAGGCACCAAAACATTTTAGAAAAATGTCCAAAATTTGGGAGGCTCCACTTAACATTTAGAAGGCTCCACAAATTTTGGTGTCTCCAAATAAAATGTTTTGTACTACTTTTGTTTAGAAGAGTTAGATGTGGCTTTTCTGCTAAAACCAGAATATTAGTACTTTGGAATTTTTATAGCAATTGAAAAATCCTAACTTGAACTCTTGGAACTTTCTTGACAAAGGAACTTCCTTAACTAATTTTGTTTTTGCAAGTTTGAGTGCCACCATTGTTTTGAGGTTCGTTAGGGCAAGTTTGGCATTTGGGTTTTTCAATGTTGCCACACCATTTAGTGGGGTGTTAAGCAAATGAATATGGATGCCATGATGCAATGGAACATAAAAGCGAAAAGTTACTACTCAGGTTTTTGGTTCTCAAACTTTGGGCTGTTACTCAATTGTAGCAATTTTCTTCTGATACATTTTTTATTTGCTGTGATGCAAATGTTTTGATTTTTTTGTAGCAAAACTATTCTGCTTTTGATGCCAATCCATAGAGCAGTTTTAGCAATTTTTCTTGTTTGTAATGCAATTTGGTGCAAATCCATGGAGTTTTGTCGCATTTTTTCACCTTCATATGCAAATCCACATTAGGTTTGTAGCATAATTTTTTAGGGCCTTTTCAATTTGTCCATGGCGGTGGTGCCGTGGGCTATGACCGTCTGAGCGTTGGCTGGGTTGGGAGGCTGTAATTGGGTCAACGAGGGGCTGCCGGTGCTGCAAGTCGGAGACGGCCTATTACCGGGCCAGATCTCGTCGGACCTTCGTGCGTCTGGACAATGGTGTCCTTGGTGCTGCAAGGAGCAGGGCGCCGCGCCGGTGCTGTGATGTGCTACCGGCGGTGCAACCGTCGGCGTGGGGCTGGGTTCTGGGGAGGCTGCAGCTGAAGATTTTGGGCGGGGGTCGATGGTGGTGCTGCGGGAGAGGCGAGGAAGAAGGCAAACGAGCACGAACCGATGGTGTCCACGCATGTGGTCTTCTTGTCCTTTTTTGACCTGGGACACGTATCGTTTGCTCCTGTGGAGGATCGAGGCTTCCGATCCTCTGGAGGACGCTCAGCACTGCCCTTTTTAAATCGGCAGTTTCTCTTGTAGCCAAACACCTCAAAGTATATGAAACTTCAGTTTTTCTAATACTGTAGTTTTTCAAGATACTTTAAAAATACTTGTCTCCAACGGGCCTAAGTTTTTGCATGAGGGGGAATTATCAAGCCAGACATCTTTCCCAAAAACGAAAAATGAACCAGACGCAAGGCACCTTTGTGCCAGCTAAATGAACATCTCTAATTTTTTTCATCAAGATTTTTCAACAAGGAGAACAGGTAAATCTTTTCACATCAATAACTGATTTATTTTAGAGATAGTTTGCTTTATTTAG